>JAJMFP010000220.1:0-68592 GCA_030574855.1 Taiozyma rabaulensis
AAAAACTGTTACTATATAGTTATACTTAGTCGTGAACGATATGCCAACAAGTTCTCCAACTCATTCACATCAATAGATTGAATTCGTTGTTTTCTGTTTCCAAAAACAGGTTCATATCAATCAGTTCATCATTTTCATTAATCATCTTCATATCTTTCTTAAACAAATCATGGGCAGTTGTGTTCTTCATCAAATTAATATCATCATCTCTCGTATTCATTGCATTATTATTACTGTTGTTGTTGAAAGCTGTTCTCTTGTCCAAACATAGACAATCACCACCATCGGAATTACACAAGGTGCAATTCTTCGAAACACCGTGATCCCAACTGAACTCATTATCAATCGTTGTGATCGTAGTGGTACGTGACAGGCCACCAACGTGCATGTTGAACTCAAAGGGGTCCAAAGGTGTGGAAATGGATCTATCCAAGTTGAAAGAGGATGGTGGACTCCGCATCAAATCATGGGTCTGTAAGGACATAGAACGCTCTAGTTTCAAAGTCTTGGAACGCTTGGAAGGCTGTGAATCAATGTCATCCTCATGGGTGATCGTGTGTGTGCTGTTGTTGGTGGTGCTTGTTAGGATGGAATCCACTTTTGGTAAGTCTGATGCCAATTGGTCTTGTTTTTGTAAATTGTCAGTGGTTAGTGAGATTGGAGATGGTGAGTCCTCGTTCTTCACTTTAGACTTTGTACCAGTGGTGGAAGCAGTATTAGGAGCAACAGAAGCGTCCTTCTTCTTTTTCTTGTTGTATTGTCTCTTTGTACGTTTTTGAGTGGTGGCAGTCATACCGTTTGAATTGGCAATACCGATGAACTTTGGATCGACAGTTGGAGAGATCTCACGGATGTTGCCATTGTTGTTACCAATGTTAGGAGTGCTCACTTCCGAAGCGATAGAACCATTTCTCAGAGGACCGACAGTGATGTCATTCATCGCAGTGATGTGTGGTGGCGAGGAGAAATGTGGATCATTAGGCAAAAGATTTGGACTTGAAGTTTTCAATGATTCAATTTCATTCTTTAGTCTGGATATTATGTTCTTCAACTTTTGATTCTCCTCGGTGGCATTCTCCAACTGTGATTTCAAGTCTTCGTCCACTTGTAGCTTCATATTCTCGGACTTTGTCTTCAGGTTCAACCCGGTCATATTATTAGACAGACTAGTCAAAGACTGTGTTGAAGTAGAAGGTGTCATTTGGGCATTGGCGACACTCTTAGCCTTCTTCTCCGACGCCGTGGGCTTTCTGCCAGCCTTGGGTCTCGGTGGGAGCACCCACTGCTTGGACGTGATGATGCAGGGTAGGCTTTGTGTGTCATCTGAGTTGTTGTGGTGCTTGATGGCCGGAGTAATAGGTTTAGGCAAGGGTTTGATAGTGACACTCTGATTAGATGGCTTTGGGGCAAGAAGTGGGGCAGGGGCAATCGGTGCCAAATTCTTGTAGTTGGAGTTCTTGGACATGTGGATGGTCTGATTCAGCATTGTCAGTGGGCGTGGTTGTGTGGTAGTTGTTGTGTCTAGTTTCGATCTTGTGTCTTTTCTGGGAGTTTCTTGCTGTGATTGGGCCTATGACAGGGACAGAAATATGCAGTGAGACCAAATTTGACAGGGTGGAAAGACTTCAGAAAGTTGAGAAAAGCAGACGGGGAGTATGGTTGGGTCTTGCGTTGCTTTCAGATGTGATCTAATTAGACGATGGGCAATCTGTTTGATTCATTAATGAGTGGCACTAAAAAATGGATTGTGGGATTGAGAATTGATAGATGGGACGTTGATCGGATCTTGTGCTAATGATGGAGGGTTATGTGGTGGGTGTGTTTGGATGCTGGACAAGAGTGGCAGTTGGGTGTTTCAAAAATGACAACGATCCCGTTTGTTCGTTTATGAGAGCTACTCCAGATCCACGGATGGCCAAGGGGATTTATATACTTTTTTATACGTTTCGCTCGAGACTCACAAAATTTTCTTTTTTTCTCTTGTGCATATGTAACGGTCTTTGATGTGCACGTCTAGCACTGGGAAAAAGCTGTGGGACGGGCGTGGGACAGGGAAACTCGAAGAAAAGGACAACTCCAGCGTGTTCTATAGCCACGTAGGTGTCCCCTGGAGAAATAGCCAACCGAGCACGAGCTCTCCAGGCCGTTCTGGGCCTGCAACGGTTATACTACCACACAGGCTTAAAACGGGATGAGATGCACAGGCCCATTACGTAACATCGGAGCCAACCACTGTTCGGGAAAAGTAATAGCGTCCAGCTTCGAAGTCCTGCCTAAATTTGGCGATCGTTCCTTGTGTCCTCTGCCTAGCTGCTGGCCAGGAAGGTACACAGGGGCCACTTCTGGCTGCTGACTGCTGGCTGCTGACTCCCTCGCCGGCTGCTCCCTCCGAGACGCATGCCGCAACCCGCTGGGGCAGCGCCTGTTAAATCCGAAGCGCCTTGAACGGGGGATTCAGGGCGCCTTCTGGGCGGAGGCCTCTGCCTAAATTTCTTCTGGCCCTGCCCAGCGTTCCTGCCTAACTTTCATCGGAGTTCCGCCCAGGGCCCCATACAGCGTTCTTCTCAAGCCTCTGTCAAAGCGGAAAAGTGGTTCCATAATGGCATGTTCGAAGTATAAAAAGCAGCTCAGGACTCGTTCTCCTCGTCGCTTACGCTGCTCGTTCAGTGCCTTTGCCCCTTTGCCTCTTGTACTTGTGCTGAACTGGTCTTGCTTATCTGGCTTTCTCAACCAAATCGATAAAACACGTCTCTCGCTAAATCTGCAACGATCTGCTGCCTATGGAAGCCCATGGAAATATGTGTCTTCGTTCCAGCGCGACAAGTCTGGAGAATTAACCGTGCCGGAGCAGCCAGGAGGTCACAGACTCGTTCTGATCTGGCTCGGTATACAGTCCAGTAGGAGCCCCCTTTTTTTTTCACATCTCAAACCCCGGCTGTCATCTGTCAACGGGTGCCTTTTTACGAATCTAAACGACTTTGTGCTTGAACTTTAGGGCCAGTTGTGGTAAAGTCCGAGACGCAACTCCAGGTACATAGATTCTTTGATTCCACATCAAAGGACTCCAGAACGTCCCAGAACTTACATCATCACAAATTGAGCCCTATATCGCTCGGAATAACAGCGTGAATTTTAGCCCGTTTTACCCGAGATGGTTGTGTCTTGTGTTTATGTGTAGCTTGGGCCGGTACAGCTTATCTTCAATGCTAGGTCGCTTATCAATGTCTTTGTGTCAGAACTACCACAGACGACCACGATTCAGATCACCGATCGTGTGCACGACGTGGGCTTCAGCTTGAGTTCGGCAGCCTTGATTCACGAGCTTGGAGTCCTTGAGCCTGAAACCTGGATCAATTTTGGCACATACCTACCTAAATTTACGTACATTAGATCTAGCTTATGTAATCGCTGCGGCGATGATTACATAATCCGTTTTCTTCCGATGTCTTGTTTACATGAAAAATACTAGGCGTGTACCTAGAAACACTCCAGACGAAACAAAACAACCTGCAAAACAAACCACACGCACAATGCTTAGGAGATCAACTGTGGGCAAGACGTCATCCTCTTTGAAACAAAGACAATTATCACACCTCCACTCACAACTGGCGCGTTTGGAGGCCAATTTATCAGATTTTGAAAACTTGATCAAGATCACTACTGTTCAGGCTGACTACATCAAGAAACTGGGGATCATGCATGGGAGTCTGTTCATGGCTAGTCATAAGGTGTTTGAAGAAGAAGCTACTAGAGACGACGGTGCCCCTGTGGATACTGAGTTGATGGAGGAAGATGAGGATGCTCAGGAGTGAGGGTACCTGCGTACTCTTTTGAGCTTATTGATTTACGACGTTACGAACTCCTTGATATGATTGATTTGTTAGATATTATTAATGCAATATGACTTTTGGTTTTGAATATGTGGTTTTCACTCTTCATCACTTTCTTCAAAGTTGAAAGAGAATGTAGATGTCGCTGCTTGTTCTTCTTCAGGTTTCACAAGTTTTTCCCATTTCTTACTAGCAACGACTTGTCTGTTCTTTTGGTTCTTCTTGTATTCTTCCAATTCAATGACTTTCAGTCTCTCCAACGCTGGTGCTAAGCTCTCTTTGTATTCTGAGTCCTTGATCAATTCAATGAATAGTTCAAAGATTGGTAGTTTAGGGTAGTTTTGATATTCACCGACATCTTCATTATCAACTTCAATCTCACCAACTTTCAACAAGAATTCTTCAAAGATGGTTAAATTCTCAAGATCAATAACACTTTTCTTCTCACTGATGAAAGCTCTCAGGGACTTGGTGAAATCCTTAACGTGAAACCCGGAGATTTGATCATTCTTATTCTTGAAGAAATTCAACACATTAGGCATCGTTGGAACGGTGACGAAATTCTGTGTCAGGGCAACACTATCTTCTAGATTGATAACACTATGCCACCAACCACTTGGCACAAACATACATTCACCAGGGAACGTCACACCGATTTGACATTGACCTTCTAATGCCAATTTGATAGAATCGTTATAAAACCCAGAAAGGACCCATTCAGCAATCCCCACTGGTGACGTGACTTCACTCTCTTCATCATCTGTACCGACACCAGGAGGTTTGATACCAGGTGGTAACATCACCCAGAGCTTCTTCCCTGTCAAATTGGCATTCCAAGCAGAAGTGTAATTTGGATCCTTATGGAAAGTGGAACCGGAACGTTCAGGACCAACAATGATCCATCTATAATCTGGACGACAAGTGATTTCACCATTGTTGAAAGTTTGGAATAGATCTTGAGCAAAGATGGCTGGTGGTGTGTATTCTTGCACTAGTTGTTTCATGGCTGTACTTTGACAATCAAATAGGTATAATGGGGATTCATCTTGGTTCTCTTCAAAATATTGGGAATAAAACTCTAATGGCCATTTCACTGATTCTTGTCTGAACTTGACATCTGGGAATCTTTTCTTCAGGGAAGGTAATGACCATTGTGGCCATCTATCATTATTATGAGTGTTTGTCAAGATGAATGGTTTACTATGATACTCTTCGTTGAACAACTCTTGTGATAATTCACTCTCTTTGATTCTTTCGATCCCAAATTTGTCATTCTGCGTCTTTCCTAATTTATAACTCTCTTCCTCGTCAGCGATCAAATCTTTCAATAATGACTTATAATCAATCTGTGAACATTGGAATGGTCTGAACAATATGTCTGAACACAATAAGTTATCCGGTAATTGGACCATAGCTTCCCTTTCACGAGGAATTTGCAGCAGCGTTCTTCTCCAGGATCCCTTCCAAGTCTTGATATCCAGCGGGTATAGTTTTTCCTGATCCGGTTCAGCAAGGGCCTTTCGTATGTATAGATTTCTCCAGAGACCCTCATCATAGACAAAGGCATAGAACACTCTTGAAGTATGACTTAGGTTCAGTAAATCTCTTGGATCATCAATGTAGCTCAGTAAATCTAACAGTAACTCATCACTGAAGTCTTCGAACTTCCCTAATTGTGCATTTTTTGATTGGATCAAAGAGGTATCTTGGAAGATAAGGGCATTACCACTAGGCTTGACATTCAATGGATGTCTCTGTGTGATGGTGTTTCTGGAGATGCCTCGGCTGATGTTGCGTCTCTTTCTGGCAGGTTCGTCAGCAGTCATCTTGACAGAGTTGTGTGAGAACAAAATGTTAAGATGAGTTATAGAAAGCAGGTAGAAGGGGAGAAGGCTTTACCCAGCTTTAGTATTCTGGACTAAATTTTTTTTCATAGCTCATCGCATGTTTTTTTTTGAAGCGAAATAGTTTGACACCTTTTTAGAGTGAACAGTGTGAAAAGACGCATACAGAACCAACTTGTGCCTGCATTCACGTTGTGAAACTACTACCAAACGTCAATGTGTACTCCATAGTCACCTAGTAGACTGTATTAGTGGTCTAAATGAGTCAGCAGTGGTTTCGCGCAAGTCACGTGACTGCTGACCTTATTTGGCGGACTATTTTGCTGTTTTGGGAAAGCCAAAACGACAATTTGGCACAATTTGGCGCAGTTTGGCGCAATCGGCCGTTGGACTGATCCCAACGGAAACGCTTATCGAAGACAGCTGGACTAAATTAGGCGGGATCAGTGCCGGGCGATCAGCTGCTAAAACTGGGGCTTTAGGGGAGAGAGGGCTGCTGAGTGGCTTCTGTCTCCCCGTACACTCTCCTTCTTTAACCAGCTCCCACAGCTCCACCGCAACCGGCAATTTTCTGTCTTCCTGCGCTGCCGCCTTTTTCGCCCTTTTCGCTTTTCACTTTTCACACAGACCCAATCACAAGAGAAAATTTTTTGTTATAGCGCAGACATCGACCTCAGTTCGTCACTGTTCTGCCCAGTCCACGCGTCTCCCGAGCACTGCTTCCCACAGACCGCACCAGTCTCCTCCTACCAGGACCCTGTCCTCTCCTCCTGCCCACTCCGTGCCAGTTTTTGCTGCTTTTCTGGCCCCCGTTAGAGTCACACGAAGCTAAATCATCTGACACACGACATTATCACTCCTTGTCGCCACCACCAACAACACGCCAAAGAGTCACTACCAGGTGCAAATACGTGTTACCCATCGACTGAACTACCCACTGGCTCGACCTGTCACCTTTATCTCACAGTTTTCCAGTGGTTTGTCCCTGATATTTGATACCCCACGTTACTCATCAGTCATCGAGTTTGGAATCGACAAGCAGAGAGTGCAATCGCTTCACAGACACAATGAACAAACTACACACAACGCTCTCAAACTCATCCACGCTGACAACGGCGTCTGTCAACTCCGCCCATACTCATATCAACTCCAAGATAAGGAATGGTACCTCCCACCAATTACAGCATCAACAAGAATTAGAAATTCAGAATAAGCACACCGTGTCACTCATTCACAAGTACATCAAGGACAACGATCATTTGAACTTGGCCTACTTGGCTAGACAAAAGGGTATCCCTCCATCATTACGCCACAAAGTCTGGCCTGTGCTGCTGAAGTATCACCCGTATGTCATTGCTCCATATATCACAGCCACTGTTGAAAACGAAGAAGACATTGAGATCGACGAGAAGAGGATCCATAATGACGTGTTGAAGTATTTTAGAATACGATCCTCATCAGCTGAAAAACCAGACGGGACTCGTTCTCCAAAGGAGGAACAACTGTCACCTATTGAAGAAGAAATCATCAGAATCTTGGAAGCTTCAATTGCTAAATTCTTTAGCAAATGGGGTGCTATTGTGAAATACGATTCAGGTTTCACATGGATAGCTTTGAACTTGGCCGAATGGTTCCCACCTATTGCCAATTCCAATTATGTCCTGATTGGTAGAAACGCCGTCAATAAGACCAGCACTACAAACAAACATTTGACCCAATTATCAGATCCAATCTATGAAGAACGTGAATTCTCATTAGATGAACTAAGCAAGACGTCCTCAAACTCATCATCTTCTACAGGTTCAGATAGTTCTGTTGGCCATGTCATGACTTTTGCTGAGGTTTATGAAAGATTAGTCCTGGTGTTACTACATTCGAAAGAACAACCATACAATGAGGAATCTAGAAGAAATTCATTAAACACAACGAATAACAACAAAGAAACAGATTTGGCATCATCATCAATCATTTCCAATAGAAAGGAGATCTTGTTCAAATCTGGGAACATTGAGAATAGAATCTCATTCTTCTTGACTGCACTATCCAAATTATTACCTGAGGCCTTCAAGTTATTGTCCGAAGAGGAGATCTTGACTAACAGCAAGAACAATCAATTCTTAACTTGGTGGTTGAAATACTGTGGTGCTAAAGTGCTGAACAAGAATGATAGAGGTCGTCTTTGGGATTTGATCCTTGGGTTTAGAATCAGTTATACAAATTTTGAAAAGAACGATGAGTTGAAACCAAAGACCGCCAAATTTTTCAAAAAGTTTTATTCAGACGTTGAACCCACCACAACGGATGACGATGTCAAAGACACCGATCATTTCTGGTTCAAACCGTCAGATAACGCCAATGAATTACACTGGTCACAGATCGATTACCAATATCAATTGATCTTCATTTTTATCGCCATTTTGCACAAGAATGAGGACAAACTATTGGAATTTGATCAGTTTGAAATGATTGAGTTCTTGAATAAGTTGAACTATACGATGAAACCAGATGATTGGTCAAAGTTCACGTCACAGGACAACGAATTTGTCCAAAAGGCAATCATCGAGGCTGGTGAACTCTGGAGAAATTGGTTATGGAATGAAATAAGAGATGAGATTAATGATTAGAAAAGAAAGATAAGAATGAATTTATAGAGTTTTTATTTATGACAAAGTTACGAAAAAGATATATGTTTTGTTTTCACTATACGATCAGTGGTTATGTATGGATGGACGCCGTTGTCTTATTTGTAAGAGGTGACAAACAGACACCTGCGCAGCTGCTTGGCTACGAAGACGTCGAACAAATTAAAACGCAAAACCTCTATTAACTAGCTAGCAAACATTCAAAGCCTGTACTAGGTACAGCTTACCATTATTCTTCTTCATCAAACTCCTCATCATCAATGATATCTTCGATCTTCGGTTCAGGTTCTGGAGTCGGCGTAGGCTTCACAACAACAGTTTGAACCACGGTAGCCAAAGTGACACCATCATCATCGATCTCATATAGTGTTTTCCGCACTTTACGTGGCTTGACCTTCTTTAGATTCTTCTTCTTTTGTAATTTTCTTTGTTTAGCTTCAGCTTGAGCTTCTTCCAAGGACTTTTGAGACTTGAATTCAACACCACCTTCTTCTTCACCATCCAGTTCGTTCTTAGAACTTTCCAAATCATCAAACAATTGTTTATCTTTGCTTGGATCGGAGTTTTGAGGTTTCTTCTTCGTGGTGATCTTTGGTTTAGTGGTTTGAACTTTCCCACCATTGACAATTTGATCAGATAACAAGTCGTATTGACCCTTTAGTTCAAACTCATCCAAATCACTGGTTAGTTCACCTTCAACGGCTTCTTCCTCGTCCCCTAGTTTTTCAAACTTCTTGAATTGCATCTTCTTCTTCGAATTAGCCAGTTCGTTGTAATTATCAAACAGGAATTCATTTTTGGAGTGACCGAATCTGATAGGACCATTCTTTAGTTTATCAATGACATTTTGTTCAAACACTTTATTCTTCTCAATATTGAAACTCATCAAGAAGTTCTCATCGGTGCCCTGGTTAGCCAAGTATTCCTCATCGTCATCGATCTCTGCTAAGTATTCATCAACTTCATCCCAATGGGCCTTACCCAATTTCAAAGATGACAAATCAGTGTTCTTGAAAATATCAAACTTCTCTTGTTCCCACTGTTCATTGACATCTTCAAAACCTTCTTTCCAGGCCTTGTCAAAGACAACCTTGATCTTCAAATGTTCCTTCTGTCTGATTTCTTCATTGGCTAACCATTCCATGTGTTTCAAATCATCGGTGGATGGTTCGTAAATATGCCAGATAACATAATGTGGTAAGCCAATGACTTCATAACCCATAGTCTTACAAAGTTTCCCAAACGCCTCCGTTTCAGCATGTTTCTTGAATGAAAAGGCTGGGAACATTGCACCTTGTCTGAACACCGAGGCCTTGGCTAAGATAGAGACACCACCAATACCATCCAATTCAATCTCGACTTCTGGATCACCGTATGGATCACGTAAATAGGCAAGATGTGGTCTCCAAGTGGCATACTCTGGATAACCTTCCACAATGACAGCGTCTTCATCTAATCTTTCAGCTAGTTCAATACCACCTTCAGATTCTTGCCATGAGTTCAAATCGTAAGCTTGTTCATAACCCAACCAGTCAGGTAGAGGTCTCCAGATGTTTGGAACAATGACGTCTCTGTTATGATGCATTAGATCTTCCAACACAGTAGCTGGACAAGTCTCAACATCGATATCTCTCCAGTAGACCCAGGAATGATCAGGTCTTAAAGCTGTGAATAATAACCAGTTTCTAGCAATGGCCATCTTCTTACGACGAGGACCCTGAGCGGCAAAACCATGACGATCACTGAAACTCTGACCAACTATTTGACCAAAATCCTTAAGGAAGATCTCGATTCTCCCAAATCTCATGTTCTTATCGCTTTGAATCTCAGATAGGTATCTTTCCAGATCTTCGACAGTGGTATCTTGGGTATCTGATACCAGAAATGACATGTCGATCAAGTGATGTGGATATGTCAAGTTTCTCATATGACTGAAGAACATTGGTAAATGAGGAGCAGCATCTCTTAACGGGACCAAAAACAGGATTCTCTCCTCGTTTTGCCAGCCATTCGCAGTGGAGGCATAGTCCTTCAAGTCATAGAACTCCACGTTCAGCGTGTTCAATTCACCCGTGCTGGCCTGCTGGAAGCTCGTAGGGAAATCTGGATAGTATAGAGAGTCCCCTAGCGGTGATGTGTAGATGTTGTAGAATTGGAACAGCAAAATGAATGGCAGGATGTTGAATATGAAAGTTGCTGTGGATTTGACAAACTCAACGAGGGGACCAAGAAAGTCGACATCGTCCTGTAGGGAATTCAACTTCTCGTTGACGGAGCTGAAGATGCCATTGAAGGATGATTCTTCAGCGATTTGGACATCCTCTCGGAGGGCCTCCTTGTCGACGAATTTCTCCAGGGACTCCTGGTCCAGGGTAAACACCGGCTCTGTTTTTCTCTGACGCATCGCAGCAGCGGTGTGTGGTGGGTGTGGATAGTGGCAAACGGGCTTTTGAGAGGTGCTTTTGGAGGTTCTGGAGTGGTGATCAATCTATCAAATCTCGATTTGTTTTTCTTTTTTCCCTTCCTTCAGAGATTTGAGGCTTGCAGGTGCAGGAAGCCGCAGAAAGCTGGTGGGAAAGCGTGGAGGGAGAAGGGAAATGGGATAATGGACCAATTGGCACTGAATACACCACAATGACACCATAAGATACCCCAAAATCCCATTCAAAAACGCGTTGAAATCGCTTTTTTACTTAGTCCGCTCTACATCATCGGCTGAAACTTTAATTGTAACTTTAATTGTTGTCTGTCAATGCTGCACGGGCAAATAGGCTTTTTTCTGAAAAAGGTTTTTAAAGAAACAAACTGAAATGTGCTAAAACAGTGAAGAAACGACGCTTTTGCCGCCTACAAAAGATGCTTTGTGCCAGTAAGTTATGTTCAGCCAAGTAATGTAAGAGCATGTGTACTAACCATCCATTAAAGTTTCCGGTGTCCCGCCAAAACAACCCGTTGTGTCCCCGAAAAGCGGAAGCTTGTTCGAGTTCGACCTGATTAAACAATACATTGAACAACACCATAGAGATCCAATAACCTCCGAGGATTTAGAATTGGACGATCTGATCCATATCAAGAACCACACACAACTGTCACAGCCTCCAAGACAGCCTACGCTGAATTCAATTCCTGCCTTGTTGTCATCATTACAGAACGAGTATGATTCCATTGCACTAGAACTGTTCCAATTGCGTAAGAACCTGGAGTCCACGAGAAAAGAATTATCAACTGCCCTGTACCATCATGACGCTGCTGTCAGAGTCGCTGCTAAGGCCATCAAGGAGCGCGATGAAGCCAGAAAGGCACTTGAAGTTCTAACTACCTCTATCAGTGGAGGTAAGCCTATTCAAACAGACCAACAACAGCAACAGGATATTGAGATCGGGGATTCCACTATTCCTGAAGAAGTTTCATCAGCTATCACTAAAGCTAACGAAGAACTATTTGCCATCCACAAAGCCTCCAAGAAGAAAGTCAATGTCAGTGTGGGTCATAGCTTCCAGAACATCAACACCATCAAATCAAGTGATAAACCATACAAAAAATTCCATTCCGCAAGCAAGCAGGACAAGACATTCATCATTACATCAGCTACCGGTATCTCTCAAGTGTATGACTCAGAAACCGTGTCTTACACAAAGGATGACACTATTCATAAAAACAAGACAATCACAAAAGTGCTAATAACGAGGGACGATACCAAGATTGTCGGTTTGAACAGCGGGAAAATCTTTGTCAATGATAAAGACATCCAGTCTGTGCATAGTGATTCGATCATCTCCATACTAGAACATCCTTCAATTGATAATTTGGTCATAATAGTTGATAAATCAGGTTTGTTGTCCATTGTTCAATCCAGCTCCACCATTTATAATAGCAAGGTCACTTCCGATGCTACAACTGCTGATCTTCACTTGGACGGTGCTCTACTGGCTATTGGTAACGAAGCTGGCGAGATTTCAATTGTCGATCTAAGAAGCGGTGAAGTTGCACAAAGTTTAACACATGCTAACGGTACGAAGATTTTGGATTTGAAATTCGGTTTCAATGGGTATTGGTTATTTGCCAGTGAAGAATCATCAATCATAAACGTCTGGGATCTGAGAAAGAACACGTCCTTCACCATCAATACCAAGGCCAATGTTACTTCCCTTTCTTTGGACAAGTCATCACAGTTGATTTTGGGTATCAACGCCAACAACAATGTGGAGCTGATACAATACAACAAAAGTGGTAAAGACTGGATCAACAAAGGCGAGATTCAAGTTTCCAAAGACCAGTTGGTTGACAGTATAGTCATTGAAGACGATGAGGCTGATAAATTGGTGGTTGACTTCCTGACTGCCACTTCTGAAGTGCAAAGAGTGGAGTTGAGTTGAAAGAGAAGATTGTAATATACATCATGAAGCCATTTTTACGTAAATAAACGCGTTGTTTGCAAACTTATCACTGTGATATTTACTGCTACCCCTATACTTTTAAACGGAGGTCATCGGTGTCTCGGAATTTACGGTCTGGCACTAAAAAATATATTTTTGACAGGAAATTTGTAACATTTTCCACCAACTTTAGTAATAGCTTCTTCTTACACCCCCAAGTAAGGAGAACTTCACCTCAAAGACACGCTCAACAATGTCCAGACGCTTTGTCAGAAGCCTGAAGAACTTCAACTCGACGCCTGCAGAGGTGAAGATCAAGAATGCCACCAACAACGACTCTTTCGGTCCCACCACAACGGAACTAAACGAAGTTGCCATCCTGACGCTCCAGTCCACAGAAGCCACCCGCAAGATCCTGGAGATTCTTAGCAAGAGGCTCAGGGAAAACAGTCCCAAGAATTACAGGCACATTTTGAAGTGCTTGACGGTCATTGAGTATGTGTTGTTGACCGGGAATGCTTCCGAGTTTGTGCAGTGGTTCCAGGACCAGAAGTACTTGATTACAACGTTGAAAGAATACCAGATGAAGAACAACGAGGAGATTGCCAGAAAGATCAGAAACAAGTCAAAGATCATCCTAAAGCTGCTAGCACACCCAGAGATCCTTGAAGAGAAACGTACGAATTTCCACATATTCAGAAACAAGATGTATGAGCCAGCGGTTAACAAAAGATCGTCATTAGACATCACAAGAGAGGACAAGGCACTACGGATTGTTACTGATAACATCCCACTTCAATTCCAACGTGGCACAAAGAGTTTTGAAATGTCCAGAAACCATTCAGATAGCTCGGACTCATCAGGGAGCCCGTATAGTCCTACTACTGGGAAATTCAGAAAGGAGATGGATAGACTGCTTGCGGATATATCCGAAGAATAGGGGAAGAATGGGTCGAAGGGGAAGAATGGAGATTGCATTGAAACATGCGCTAACACTGGTGCTCTATAATGAAACTTGACTAATTACTAATATCTTATGTTCCGTGTTGACGTTGTAGCTTATGTCAGAATTTACCGTTTGTTTACCGTTAAAGAGAAAGGGAGGGAAGTATGAGTATATAGGAGACTCTTGATTTCCATGCAGGTACCCCTATTCAGTTGAACCTAAGGACTCAATTAGTTTCGAAACATACGCTTCAGCGATTGTCATCTTCGTTTGGTTTGTTAGAATGTTCGCTTCATCTGAACCTACAGGCCACGTCTGAGCAGATGGTTCGGCGTTACAAAGGCTGTCAGTGTCAGTCCTTGTTTACTGTTTGTGTGCTTGTCGGCCTGTCAAGATGCAGCGGGCTGGCCCAAATATGGACCCCCATGCAATCTTAGAGCTTGACACTCTCGGTATTAGGTAAGATGGCCGGCTCTTTTCCGGAGCAACACAGCGGGATTGCGCCTGTTTTGAGAGAAGTTTGGGACTGCAACTGAGAAATTCCAGAGGATTGAGTGCAGACCAGCAGTGGTCCCGACATTCCCCTTCTCATTCTCGTTTGTTCCGTTGTTTTTATCCTCTCTTTTGGTGCCAAACTCTGACACAAAAGTCTGACACGTGCAGAAATGGCAGAAAAATCAGCTCAGAAGAAATTTCCAGCAAAAATCGTTGCGAGAATTCCCGCGAAAATTGCCACTTTGAAAAAAAGAAACGTTTTTGCCTACAGCCTGCAGCCTTATCATATAAAAGGAGAATTGCCCCTTATTTTTAAACTTGTACCACTTTAACCAAATCATCAACCAAAAGCAGCAGTCTTCTCCTACAGAAATGCAAATCTTCGTCAAAACTCTAACTGGTAAAACCATTACTTTGGAAGTGAGTACCTCCCTTGATGGTCCCTGTGTTTGTGGCGCTGCTCTTTGTGTCATTTTTGACGCCTTCTTGCCCCTTATCTGAATGTGGTGGAATGATCCCAAACATCAACTAAACACCCCAATTGAGCACGGAAACGCGTGTTTTGGCGTGGGCGGTTCGACTAAGGTGATCATCGGCTTCATTTGGCGGCATTTCCAGCGCCTCAGACACTCCAATGGACCATTTTGTGAAATTTGCCCCTGAATTGCGTTACTAACAATGACAACAGGTTGAATCTTCCGACACCATTGACAACGTCAAGTCCAAGATCCAAGATAAAGAAGGTATCCCACCTGACCAACAACGTTTGATCTTTGCTGGTAAGCAATTGGAAGACGGTAGAACTTTGTCTGATTACAACATTCAAAAGGAATCCACTTTACACTTGGTCCTAAGATTGAGAGGTGGTATGCAAATCTTCGTCAAGACCTTAACCGGTAAGACTATCACTTTAGAAGTTGAATCTTCTGATACCATTGACAATGTTAAGTCTAAGATTCAAGACAAGGAAGGTATTCCACCTGACCAACAACGTCTAATCTTTGCTGGTAAACAACTAGAAGACGGTAGAACTTTGTCAGACTACAACATCCAAAAAGAATCAACCTTGCATTTAGTCCTAAGATTAAGAGGTGGTATGCAAATTTTTGTCAAGACCTTGACTGGTAAGACCATCACTTTGGAGGTTGAATCATCAGACACTATTGATAATGTTAAGTCTAAAATCCAAGACAAAGAAGGTATCCCACCTGACCAACAACGTTTGATCTTCGCTGGTAAACAATTGGAAGATGGTAGAACTCTATCTGACTACAATATCCAAAAGGAATCCACTCTACATTTGGTTTTGAGATTGAGAGGTGGTATGCAAATCTTTGTTAAAACTTTGACTGGTAAGACCATTACTCTAGAAGTTGAATCTTCTGACACCATTGACAATGTTAAATCTAAGATCCAAGATAAAGAAGGTATCCCACCTGACCAACAACGTTTGATTTTTGCCGGTAAACAATTAGAAGACGGTAGAACCCTATCTGATTACAACATCCAAAAAGAATCAACCTTGCATTTAGTCTTGAGATTGAGAGGTGGTATGCAAATTTTCGTCAAGACCCTAACCGGTAAGACTATCACTTTAGAAGTCGAATCATCAGACACTATTGACAACGTCAAATCCAAAATTCAAGACAAAGAAGGTATCCCACCTGATCAACAACGTTTGATCTTTGCTGGTAAGCAATTGGAAGATGGTAGAACTTTGTCTGATTACAACATTCAAAAGGAATCCACATTACATTTGGTCCTAAGATTGAGAGGTGGTCACTTTTAAGTCATCTGTTATTGATGATTCATTTTAACGTTGTTGATGTCTATTGAGGCCACCGTTTTTGTATGTTTGTCTACCATGGTGTGTCATTATTCTTTTTGAGTTGATGCGTTTCCTAAGAGAAGATACCAAGAATGTCTTTTGCTTATATTGAAAACTCAACTATTTTTTGAAACTTTTTGATTAACCAGAACTACATTAGATAATAAATAATAAGGATCTGGGTTAAATTATACTGTAGATACATAATTAATTAGCTCAATGTATTGGTGATTTCCACTTGCACAATTGATGAAGGTTCTCTTTCTTTGTATTCAACCAGCTCTGTCTTGACAACGTCAGTTAGGCTAGAAATGTTGATTTCGATCAATGACTTCCCTGCACGAATGGTTTGGACCTTGACATTCTCAACATCTGAAAGTTTAGTGTTATTTCTAATGACCTCTTTGTAGACAGCAGAGAGCTCTTGGACAGTATCTTGATCAATGGTGACACCTTTCAAGACCTTAGCCACTTTGGAGAGACCTTCAACAACAGCAATTTGTGATCTCCAAGTTGGGATGTAGACAGCTTGGGTATAAGTATCAAGCAATGCTTTCAGAATGAATTTCAGTAAAGCAGAGTGGTATTTACCATCATAAGTTTGGAAAGTAGTAGTCAAAGAGGATAAAGCTCTCATTCTGTCAGCTTCTCTGGTCAAGTTCTTCTTCGTGGCAATGATGTTCACAGTCTTTTGTTGATCTTTCTTCTTTTCTTCGGCTTCATCGTCATCATCATCTGATTCGTAGTAGTCTTCACTCAACAACCCTTCAAAGATCTCAATCACGTCACCATATAGTTCTTCGTTAGGATATTCATTCAAAAAGGCACCTAGTGACACAATGGCATGCTTTTGGTAGTCCTTATTACGTCTCTTGGCTTCAACGATGACAATTTTGTTCAACTTGGACAACAGTTCAGGATTCTCAGCAATGTGTTTCTTCGATTTAGAAGCTAAGGATACAAGAGCAGTCAAAACATCTTCTTTACCACTCCATGATCTACCTTTACAAGCGTCAATCAACACTTCAAACAGCCCATCAATGACCTTGAAGCTAATACCATCACCTTCAATAGCGTTACAGGCTTTAGCAATACTCTTAGCGGCAACTTGTCTCACAAAGAAATGTTGGGAATTGATATTGTTCTTGACCAAATCAACAATCTCATGGATGTATAGCTTGACAGCACCATTACCTGAAGTGTTCTCGGACCATTCATTGTTGAAAGGGGTGGAGACGTCTTTCACTGGATCGTTCTTACCAATGTATGCAACAGGTAAGAAGGCACTAGCAACAGAGGTAAACTTATCACCAGAATGTTTGGAGACAGCTTCAGAAGCAACAGCGGCAACAACTCTCAGTTTCTCATCTTCAGAATCAAAGTAGTACTTTTGAATCTTGAAGGCATACTTGACAACAGATTCAACAGAACAAACACGACAGACATAACCAGCAGCAGTTGCAAATGATGACGACACAGTAGTATTTCTATCTTTCAATTGTGAGGTGCAAATGGCTAGCAATGAATCACCGTATGGTTTGATCAGTTGCAAATGTCTGATCACCAAAGTAACAATGACTCTGGAGGCAGCAGCTTTAGAAGGAAGACCAACAGATTTCTTGACAGTGGATTGTAATCTTTGAATGACTTCGGCAATTGTGTCATCATCAATCAAGTCAATAAGCTTCTCTAAGGCATTCATCATTGGTGAAGAACCAATACCTTGAAGTCTCTTAGCATCAATATCACTGCTCTTCAACTTGTACTTCTCAGCATTCAAAGCTAAGTAGTTGGCAATTTGAGGCTCTAAAGTGGACATCAGTTGAACAAATTGGTCAATCAACTCAGCAATGAAAGGTTTAATGGCTTTACCTGATTTCCTAACCAAAGTTAGGATAGTCTCCAGAGCAAAGCTCTTAACATCATCAGCATCACTTAAAATACCTTTGTTACCAAGTAGGAATGGAATCAACTTAGTCAACACCTCCTTGGCACGAGTTTCTGAAGCACCGGATTCAACACTCATACTGTTCACCAATGTTTGAGATAAACTTCTAGTTAGACCACTACCAGCTTTTCTGACACTCTCTTTGATGTCATCAATGGCTCTGAAACCCATGGTCCAAATATCTTCCATTTCAGCTTCGTATTTGTCAAGACTCAAGATTTGTAACAGATCAGTCAAGGCAACTGTACTAGCTTCTCTGACCCTCCATTCTTTGTTACCCATACTGTTCAATAGTTCTTTCAAAATCTGCTTGTAATAAGTCTCGATAGTCTTTGAAGAGTCTTGAATGATGGTAGACCAAATATCGTTCATTGATCTGGCAACAGATGGGTTTGGATCAAATCTGTATCTGTATAACTTTGGAATCAAGCGGTTTGACAAAGATTCATTTTCAAACAATAGCTTGTCTAAACTTGACTTGGACATGATGTTACCTAGACCAAAAGCAATACCCTTTCTCGAAGACCATAGAGCAGATGATTTAGCCAATGACATGAACTTGTACACCAAACTTGGATCACCAACTTCAGAAGCTAAACTCAAGATATCCTTGTAGGTGGAGATAGAACCATCATCGGTTTTCAAAACACCAGGTTCGAACAATTCAGTATCTTCAGAAATGGAACCAGCTGTAAGTTTATTACTTGATGTGGTATCTGTAAATGATCTCAACAAACTCTTGACTAATGTCTCTTTCAAGTCAGAATCACCTAGATCATAAACCAAACTTAGACCTCTAGAGGCAGCCTCTTGCACCAATTCTTCTTTGTCAGCTAAGAACTTCATAAATGTGACATGAATGAGACTCGAGTTATCTCTGATGTAAGGCAAATGACTTGAGTATTGAACCAGCGACAATAACCAAATACAGCCAGCTTTTCTCAATGTTGGTTTAGAACTTGCGGCAGCAGATAACACCTTATTCAAAATGAACAGTGATCTTTCCTTGCGTTCATAGACTCTGATCTGTAAAGAATCATCTTGGATGTCTCTAGTCTGTTTCAAGAACTTTGACTCCCAACCAGTAGCCAAGATGGAGAAGGCTTCACCAGACGTAAACAAGACCTCAACTTGTTTGGTGTTGTAAGTTTCATAGATAGTGGATTCAAAATCAGTGAAATCTTCAGAGATGGACTCTTGTTCTGATAATGATAGCAACGCAGTAGCCAAAATAGAGTTCTCGTTCAATTTCTTCACCTTAGGTTTCAAGATATCAATGATCTGCTTCTTGACTTCGGCGACTTTTTCTGAAGCTAAAACAGGACCAAAGCCACTATACTTGGCAATTTCACCAATGGCTCTAACTGATACATCACTCAACTTCAAATCAGGAGAAGAAGCACCTTTCACTAGCACATCGTAGGCTTTAGCAACCAGCTCTTCAGACAGAAAAGCCTCACGGCCACGCAGTATCAGTCTTGAGATCAGGAAACCAATTGACAAAATCTTACCATGTGAAGTCACTTGCTTGATGTCATTGTTGTCAAAGTAAGATAGAAGTTCACCCAAAAAGACAAGAATATCGCCATCACTGTTAGATGGATGACTACCAATGATACCAATCAAGTTAGCAGCATAACCAACGTACTCATCAGCTAAGACTTTACCACCATCTGCAATAGAAATTAGACCAGAAAGATTTGGAATCAAAGAGTCCACAATGGATTGCGGTGACAAGGAAACAAGCTTCAATAGCACCTTACCAAAGATAGGGTTTGGATCATGAGCGATAGCAGGGGCTTTTGCATGATTCGTAAATTCAGTGAATAAGATGTTCAAATAGTCAGACAGTCTTTGGAGCTGAGGTAACTTTTCTTTAGTCAGTCGGATGACAGTGGCATCATGCTCCAAACCTTTCTCCAATCTCACATTCCACTCTTGGTCAGCAACGATAACAGTGGACTTGCCCTCGGTAGCTTCAGTAACCAGGGTCTGTAGAAGGAATTGAATAGCAGTTGGAAGTGAGTACCTTAAAGCAGCTGCGTCTCTGTCTTTAGCGTAATCAATGGCTTTCAATAGCTCATCCACTAGGTCATCAAATCTTGGGAATCTGACGGTGTTACCGACTCCAAGTAGCTCACCAGTAGCTTTGAATTCGTTGGTGTTGGAGGACTGCAAGATATTGAACCAATGTGGGTGTAGACCCTTCTGGGCTTCTTCAATAACATCAGATCTGTTCTTTGTGGATGTACCCAAGATGTTCAACAACCTGGCTTCTGAGTCATCAAATGGGAAGGCAGTGTTCAAGTACTTCAATGAAGTGAATCTGACAGCATGGATGGCTTCTAATTCATTTCTCTGAAAGTCATCATTCTCTAGGTATGACTTCAAAAGACTCTTCAAAACCGATTTAGGTTCGTCTGGTAGTGTAGGTAAATGGACCACTAAACCACCTAAAGCCTCCTGGATCGTTGATCTGACTTCACTAATATCACCCAGTAAGGAGTCAAACAAGAACTCGATGTAGGACAGGTCCTTCAATAGACTTGGGTTCTTCTTTAGGATATCACCAAGAGCTTCGTATTGTAGTCTTCTTTGTTTGATTTGAGGTTCAAATGACGAGCCATGTGCAACTTGGAACTGTGGCCAACCGTCAGAATGCAAATTACTTCTTAGCTGAGCAGCAACATTCACTGAGTATTCTTCAGACCCAATATGATCACCGCCGTTGTGAGCGACCCATTGGATGAATTGAATGGTAGCTCCCTTCAATTTTGGGTATCTTGTGTTGTTTAGACCGATGGATGTGACAATTGGAATGGATTCATGAGTGGTGGCGACTTTACTTCCATTCAAGACAGTGAGGAATCTTTCTTGGACTCGTGGCTTCACTGGTGATCTTGGGACGCTCTTGTCACCAACATATAATGAAATGATACGGTTGATAACTTCTGGGTTTTCATGTGGCGTTGAAATCTTCCTCAAGAGACTTGCAGATGCATTACCGACTTTATCGTTTGAATCTTCAGCGCCAATCAGCAGCAACACATAGATCTTTTCGTCAGTTAGCAATGGGATGAATGTAGCGATGTCCTGCTTCACAAGTGATAGATCATCAGCTTTGTATGAGACACCAGCATCGTACGTCAAATAGCTGACATCGGTGGCACTAAGACCAGGACAGGTGTAGCCTCTTGGAATGACACCATCGTTGTTGATCACAGGGACCAGAAGAAATAGTTTCTCAAACTTGTCAACAATGAATGATTCGTCTCTTGGATTGATGATCAGTTCATCACGGGCCAGTTTAAACTCATCACTACCACGATCTGGTGATTTCCAACCTTTCAGTAGCTTAGTGAACACGTGAAATAGTCGAGCGCCAACACCGCCAGAGAATGTATGAATGTCTTTCAGCGTATCATTTATCAATGCCTTTCTTTCAGTGGCGTCTAGTCTGTCAACGCCTTTGGACACGAACAACAATGAGTACAACTGAACTGTCGATGCATCGGCGCCTTCTGGGACGTTTGGCTTCTTTGCTTGGTCTAGCAGCTTCTTGACCGGTAGTTTCAATTCTGGCACGGCATTGATTCTTGGAATGATGTTCTGGATGAATTTAAGCACCTGTTGGCGAACAGCGCCATGCTGTGATGATAGCTTCAGTAAGAGTGGGCACAGATAGAGATCCAGGGACGACTGGAGCTTCGTACCATTCTCTGCAAGCGCGATCCGGAGCTCGACTTTGTCAATTAGCGCAAGCTCAGCTTCAGCCATTGTGTGGATGGGTTGTCTTGGTGGTTTGTGGGATTTTGATTTCGTTAGTGGATTTAAAGGTTTGTTCTAGTGGCGATAAACCAAAAATTTCACGGTCTCGGATTTTTGGCCACAGTACTAAAATATGGGGAAGAAAAGGGCGTACGCTTGAAGCTCATTAAATAGGTCATTAACATTAAAATATATACAAGATTCTACCTCGTTCATATAACAGCACTTAGTAAACCTTCACACCGTTTTTTCTGCCGTGTTTAGGGCAATTATAGCACTCACACTCCTCTGGCGCACATCCACAATCATGCATATCATCCTCTACTTCACCATGGTGACCAATCGAGGAGGATTGAGACCAGCCTGAGACTCTCGCGCCGTCAAACAGCCTTATCCCTTCGGATATACCGTGTTTGATACAGTTGTAACACTTGCACTCAGTAGGACCACATCCACAATCTTCGTCAAACATATCTTCTAGTAACAGTTCATCTATCGTATGGAAATTGATCATGTTCTGAGCAGTTGGTTCAGGCGTTTGACCGCTATGTAGTGATCCATTGAAAGTGGTAGTCTCTTCGATCTTGACTGGATTGGTAGAGAGCTGAGTTGTTGGGAAAGCGATGTCTTTCAATTCTGATGGCGTGGAATTCGTTGTTGATGAATCTAGAATACCATACTCTTTTAACTCTTCGTTTGTTCTATGAATCAAACATCCTGGACAACCACAGTCTGGACCACAATGACACTCATCTGCACAACCCTCAGCAACAAACATATCGAATAGTTGGGATGATTTGGGTAGTTCTGGGATCTGCTGAAACTGTTGTGGGGGCTGGTTCACCTGATGTTGAGCTTGAGCCTGGACATGCGGCTGTGTCTGGATAAGCTGTGAGTTATTTTGGTGATCTATTAGGTATTTATCGAAATCAGTCTGTGAAAGCATAGCTTGGAATTGGTCATTAGTGAAATTGGGTTGGTTTTGTTCATGATCTTTCAGTGGTGGTTGGGCTTGCTGATATTGAAACTGATGTTGGAAATCAATGAAGCTTGGTACTTCGTTCACTTTCAAAGTCTTCACTGCTTTCAAAGGACCACCTTTGTTGGAACATGTTGAACTTTTGGTATGCTTTGGTTTGGTAACACCGTGGACTTTGAATTTAGTAGTTGGCGTGCTGTTGTATGGACCCACAAAGTCAAGACTTCCACCGTTGACATCCACGAATTCTCTCTTTGATGCCTTCAGGAGAATAACACCATTTTGATTATTGCATTTGCAAGCGTCTATTGTCTGTGCGCAACATGACATCTTGGGAAGTTTCTTTGTTGAACAGCAAGAACCTTTACTTTCCGCAATAGGGGCTGGTTTACTTCCACAACAAGAACCATTAGTTTCTTCCTTTGGCTTAGTAGCATCTGCAACTGAGGCTCGAATATCAACTTCATCCTTAGACAGGACCAGTTCAGACTGTGTGACGGCGATTCGATGTGTTTGGTTCAAGGAAGGACGACCTCTGCTCCGAACTTGCACCAGTGGTCTAGCTGAATGTCGACATGTGGATGATCTGTGGCCCCGTATGCATTGTACACAGGCGTATTTCTCACCATCAACAAGAATCATGGCTTGGTGTGGGTATCATGCAATAAAGATATCGAGTTTTGATGCAAAGAAAACGTTTGAGACGTCTGTGATTTTTTTTTAACTATTCGTTGCCGAACGGATAGAACAAGCGTCTGACTAGCCTGGAAAGTCAAAGCCTCTGTGGATCGAGCGGTGGAAATTAGATCTGCCTTGTAAGAATACGACCAAATTAAAGCTTCGATGCTATGAGCAAATATTTCTCAATGCAGAACGAATCCCGCCAGAGAGACCATCGCCGGGGCAACACAATCACAACTCAACAGCCCGAGTCGCAGGTTCGACTCTGTCTGGGACGCAAGTTTTCGGCTATATCCCGAGTCAGGTTTTCAGTTGACTCGGTACACACGATCCGAGCTGCCAGCCGAACAGTGCTAACCCCTAAGGGCATAACGATCCGAGCTGCCAGCCGGCCGAACAGTGCTAACCCCTAAATGCATAACGATCCACGCTGGAGCAGCCCTACACATGTGAGTCTTATTGGCTTGCCCAGCTTCCAGAGTCGTTTTGCCCAGCGCTATCTGGATACAAGCGTCCGCACGGAGCCTCTGTCAAACTTTTCTTGACTCAGACCTCATCGGAAAAATATAAAAGAAATCACATCTGCAGTGTGCAAGAGATAACGTACAGCGTCTCAAAATACGCTACACTATGAGCACAAGTAAGGAGTACTACAGTGAGAAAGTGGATGAGCAGCCAGAAGAGGGCTTCACTCCATGGGGTGTGCTTAAGAAGTACTCTGACAAATTAGATGCCTTTGGTGTGGAAACTAGAGGTATTGAACGTATCAGACCTTTTGAGAGATCATCAAACAAATCAGAGCAGTTCCTATCTGTGATAGGGTTCTGGATCTCTGCTGCGGGTGGTCTGTCTTCTATGTCAACATTCATCTTGGGGACCACTATCTTTGAGCTTACATTCAACCAATCTGTTAAGTACGGGATGATTGGCCATCTATTAGGTTGTGCACTTGCTGGTTATTGTGCCACCATGGGTCCAAGATCCGGTTGCAGACAGATGGTGACTGCAAGATATTTATTTGGGTGGTGGTTTGTGAAGTTTGTGGCCTTGATCGGTTGTGTTGGTGTTCTCGGTTGGTCAGTGGTGAACTGTGTCGTTGGTGGTCAAATATTAGCTGCTGTCTCAGATGGTAAGGTTCCATTAGCGGTTGGTATAGTCATCGTTGCCATCTCAAGTTTCTTAGTGTCCATCTTTGGTATCAAGCAGCTACTGAGAGTTGAGAAGTTCATTGCCATTCCAGTTATGACCGCCTTCTTGTTACTTTACATCAGTTCATCTAATAAGTTTTCAGAATTGAAGACGTTCTCCAACGCTGACGTCGATTCAAGAACCATGACTGGTAACATTCTTTCATTCTTCAGTGTTGCCTATGCTGTTACCGCTACCTGGGGTACCATCACTTCTGACTATTACATCTTATTCCCAGAATCTACTCCATCCTATCAAGTATTCTTCCTAACATTCTTCGGTATCGCTGTCCCAACAACCTTTGTGGGTATCATTGGGTGCATTCTGAGTACCCTTTCTGCTGTTGAACCAGGCTATACTAAAGCTTATGCTGACTATGGTATGGGTGGTGCTTTAACTCAAGGTTTCAGCCGCTGGAACGGGTTTGGTAAATTCTTGACTGTTGTGTTATTGCTGTCACTAATTGCCAACAACATCATCAACACTTACTCTGCTGCATTTTCATTCCAATTGACTGCTGTTTGGCTAGCAAAGATTCCAAGATGGTTATGGGCCATTGTAATCACCTGTGGCTATCTAGCTTGTGCCCTTGTTGGTAGAGACAGCTTCAGTGACATCTTGGGTAACTTCTTACCAATGATCGGTTACTGGGTCTCCATGTACTTCATCATGTTATTAGAGGAGAATGTCATCTTCAGAAAACTCTTTTTGCACTTATACACCAAGGAATTCCCACCTCATGACACTGATTCCCAAGATGACCTACCAGTTGCCTTCAAAACTAGAAAACAAAACTACAACTGGAATGCTTGGAACGATTATGGTGTTTTAACGCACGGTTATGCTGCCATGATTGCCTTCTTGTGTGGTATCCCAGGTGCTGTCGTCGGGATGGCCCAACATTATTACGTTGGTGTTGTCGCCAGAAATATCGGTGAATACGGTGGTGATATTGGTATGTGGTTAACAATGGCTATCTCAGGTATTGTGTTTCCAATATTTAGATACGCTGAATTGAAGAAATTTGGCCGTTAGCTGCGGATCATCACCAGTTACCGTTTGTTAGTAGCTGGTATATTATGGTTTTATTGTCGTATATTACCAATAGATAAGGAGTTTTGCATAGATCGAGACGTAGTCCAATCACTTGCGTATAAATAAGGAATAAATAGAATAAATAGGGATAAATAAATAGATGTAATAAATAAGTTCACCAACATCAGATGTCAGTTCTAGTGACGCTCTTCACGTCGAAAGGTTGATCAGCAAACAAGCTTGTCTTTGCACCATAAGGTTCACAGTTCTTTCTCACGCCATCTTGTGGACCAGGTGTGCCTTTGCCAGCTCTTAGATCTTTCAAAGTCTTAACCATACCCTCAGGAGTTAAGTCTTCGTAATAGATATTGTTGACTTCTGCAACTGGTGCATTGGCACATGCACCTGAACATTCGACTTCTTCAAGTGAAAAATACCCATCAGCATTGTTCTCCTTCAAATAACCCTTAGCAGCTTCATAGACTTCTTCACCACCACGCAACATACATGCAATGTTAGTGCAGACACCAATGTCCACTTTCCCAATAGGCTTTCTCTTGAACATGGTATAGAAACTGGCAACTTCGTAGACTCTCATTGGTGGGACTTCCAGGATTCTAGCAACTTCATTCATAACACCAATGGAGCAATAACCGTGTTGTTTCTGGCCCAACCCTAACAATGGCATGATTGCAGCCTTCTTGTATTGGGTAGGGTACTTGGCTATGATTTCATCCACTGTCTTTGAGTTCTCTAAACTGAATGTGAACTTGTTTTGAACATTGTTGTCTGGAGTGTTTCTATGAATACCATCGATGTGCTGGAAACGCTTAGCCACAGTCACTGGTGTTGCCCTAAGCTTCGAGACAGGAAGACGTGCTGTTCTAAGGGTTCTCAAACCTAACATGATTACCAGAATCAGCGATACCTGATCTATACTGTATGCGGTTCTTCAATTTCTCCATATCCTTATTTTTGTAAAAGTGGAGTTGAAAGATCGAGCAGGTAGGGTAAAGCTCGCGAAAATCGATGGTGCCGGAATTAGTCGGCTTTAACGTGTCAGTGCGGAGCGCTGCTTCGGCCGAACACACTTTACATGAACTTCAAAACTGCCAGTACTTGAAAATTAATAACGATACAGGACCATTTGCAAGCTGAGGCTGCTAGTCTAAAGCATAAAGAAATTAGATTACACGCACACAGGTAACTATAAAGTGAGCCATTTCATAGGACGACGTTACAGTTGTCGTCAGAGAATAACAGGCTTCCCATGATGCAATTCAAAACTTTCAACCCCAATATGAAAGCGGTTTATTTGACCCAATTAAAGATCATGTACGATGTCACAGAATATGTTGTGTAGAGTACTGGCGGGTCTTACACTTACAGAAATATCCATCGTCCATCAATCATGTCGTAGCACTAGGATGGAGCACAAATCCGATCAGACCAGCTGCTTTTCGTTTCGTTTTGACGTGGCAAGAACCATGGCAATCGGTCCCTTACTCAGGGACTTGATGAATCAATTTGGGCCATTTCAGAATCTTGGTAGAGGCGTTACTAGGTACAGTACCTAACGTACACCTAAATATCTGGTCCCTCTTCTATATTATCCAAGACTGTACCGCCGAGACTCTACAACTCAACTACAGCCCTGACCCAGCCCGTTACACGTTCAGAACACTACTGCTCTCAAAGCTTCAATCTTTTCATCCATAAACTCAACATGAGGAATCTTCTTGTTTTACTTGATGCCCGGTATGTACGTACACGTTAACGTTTACTATGGACGTTGTTACTGATCTCATGTGACCAATATTTGTAGACGCAAAACTAAGGATTATTCGTATCATAGTGATCGTTGGTCAAGATCTAGAGGAACAGCCATCTTCGCATTCTGGACCTTCTCAGGTGGTCTCTCCTTCAACAACTTCTGTGGTTGACAAGTTACGCTTCTCTTTTTTGTGTACCTTTCGAGAAGTTGGGTACTCATCAAGCTGCAGACAATTAAGCCCAAAATAGAACATGCGCATGATCCCCAGCTCGCCAACTCGCTACGGTACCTTTCCTCAGCTGTTTGAAGATCGAATGCGAGAACGATGTGAAACCTGGGACCAAGGTGGAAGATGTCGTACGATAGTGTTGCCTGTCGATGGGGTGGATTGTCACAAAGCGGAATTTGGGCAAAGCAGGAACAAAGCGATATCTGAGCACGACAAATGGCGAAGTCGGTTTACTGTTCAAGATTCAAGATGCCTGTCTGGCAACTACCAGTACCAAGGCACATTGCACAAGATCCCACGTCACTAGCCACTGGTATCCGCTGTCCAGATCTTGACGTCCAAGAGTCACAGAAATGAAGCCTCTTTGTGGACAACTTCTAAATTTTACGATCTTTAAGTTTAGATCAGATGCGCAATGATCACAACTAGGGCCGCACGATTGTTCCGTATGCAGCTTACAGGCGTGAGAAAGGGCAACTTGCGAAGTGGTCAGGTTCTGGAAGTGCCCACTACTGCGAGTGATGGGATCCAGAGGTGGACAGTGACAAGGGCAAGCGATCTGGCGCGACTCAAAAGTGGGCAAGGGTCTTCTGGTAAACTGGTTAGGACCCTGGAGGAATCTAGATTTATTAAAACACTCTAGACACCACTAGTGCAAGGAGCGTCACTCCGTGCTGTTAATGTGCACTTCAGCTGTTCTTGCCCCGCTTCATGAGCAGCAGTAGGTTGGATCTATAAAAATCGTTTGTGATCAAGCAGCTACGTTTAAATCGGGGTTTGTTCTGATCGAAGTTGAAGTTTGAACTCGATCCAACTTAATCAACAATCTAGAGTTACACCCTTATTCACTCCGAGAAAGTTGGAAGCTCGCTGATTGCTCTTCAATCCTTGTAGCTAGCGGTTCTCTATACGATGGATAACCTGTTGGCACTACCCTATAATTTTTGGCTTTCAAAAGGCCCGATCCATCCCACATATTAGCAATATTGATTTGATTGATACGCACTGTTTGTCAATGAGAATCTCCACCTCGAAGGTTGGTGTTCCAGATTCGAGTGCTACGCTAGAGAACTCTTGAATGCTACCACATACGTCGGTGGTCGTTAACTGATGACTAGTGATCTGTCTCTGTGAAGTTTTCCACGTACAAAGCCGATATAAGACACGGTGCATCTTTCCAGAAGTGCCGGAGCACACAATTGCCTGAGTTGACGCACCAAAATCTTGGCTATGTGCATTGTTCAGATGCCTCTTTTGCCACTTGTACTGGGGGTTAGTCTTGGTATTCCAGAAATCTGAATCCTTACATGATGGAAGCTTGTAGAAGTCTGGGGAATAGCGTGGAAGCATTGGCTTTAACGTTTCGAACTAACGCGTGTCATTAACGTATTTGGCGTAACGTCGTAAACTAAACTCGGACAATAATGATCTAAACATGAGGGGCTACAGTCGATGAGGCGAGCTACATCCAAGGGAGACCAAAGTATTATTGGGTCTGGGCCCTGAGTTCTTGCCTCATCTCTTGACACATAATTAGGGATTTGAGCTAGTGGCCACTGTCTACATGGCTGTTGGCACATTCTCAGACATCGGAAACACAGCTGTAGGCCATCAAAGCCCGTATCTGTTATTGGATAAACCCGCAATATGACCCTGTGCCCTGTACGCCATCCTTGCCTACTCACGGAGGTTTAAGTCGCTCGTAGCTGATATACACCGTTAGAAGCTCTCGTGAGGGCACGTCCAACGTCCAATTCCACCGCAGCCACGTTCCAGAGCTGTCAGATATAACCCCGTTGTGCCAAAAAGAAAAGAGTCTAATTCTACAGTACAGCTGGAACTTATCAGATAGCTGATTCTGTAGCCCGTACCCCTGATACACACCCTGATCGTCCCCTGAGCTGCACAAGGAAGAACTTTCGACGCTGGCCTCTGTTGGGTATCGTTGATTAGCGGAATTGGGGCGTTTCACGTTCCATGGTCTCGGTGTTTCAACTGGGTGAGAAAACTTTAGTGTAGCGTTTTTTCCCGTACCTTGCGGTTGACAAGGGTTATGGAATGAAAATCACACCTTCCATTGCAGAAAGATCATCGACTTAACAGTGAAAATCGGGGCTGAAGTTCTGGTTCGGTATCACAGCTTCCCAATCTTTGCTGTTCGTCCGTTTGTGGTTCCGGAGCTGGATCGTAACGAAGTGGATATGGATTACATAAGCTTACGGCCGTAACTTAATTTACTCTGTAGATAAGTAACGATTCACATCAAAACAAACACGCTACGGCACTTATCTATCATCATACACAGCTAGCTGTGTTACTTCTCTAAAAATAACCGGATAGGGTACGTCCTGTGCCCGGCCATCTCACAGCTTTCTCAGGTTTACGGCATAATAGCAAGAAGTTTAAAAGAACGTTTAGTACCGTATTTACGATCGTTAAAGCCCGTCTAGATCTTTATAGATAACTCATGATTTTGGGGAATAACACCACCGCCATTCTTGACACGCATGATGCAGTGAAGATTCGAAGACGTTGGCTCGCTAAGATGCGCTTAATATAAGCTGGAGATAGACTCATCTTGCCACGATCAAGTACGATCGGATGCGGTTTGTGTCAGGTATGATCGAGCGGTGGCTCAAGCAGAGAAGGTTAAAGCAGTAAATGAATGGCTCTTCTACATGTACCACTAGAGGCCGTGAATAACCGAACTTTGATCAACGTGTGTAAGTAGTGTAGCTAGTGTTGTATCAAGAAAAATCAGTCAATGGCTTATAGGTTAAAACAAATATCTCACGCTTACGCCAAATCGAGGCCAGAATCCGTTGAAACTGGCCATGCTCTCACAGGTATTAGATTATACTTGTCTTGAGTTCTTTGACCTTCCTCTTTTCAAAAAGTACCAGATTGTTTCATTGCGCAGGAAATTTTAGCCACTATACACCGCCTGTCATGAGGTTAATCTAGCCTTAACGGCATTTAAAGAACACAACAAACGACGGCGACAACTTCACTGTAAGAGCGGGCCCAACAATCGTGTTAGTAGTGTGTTCATTGTATGCTGTATAGCTGTTGTGTTTCTTCACGGGACATCATTTGATGTCTTGTAGTTCTTCCCGTAAAACCATTTTTCGATATTAACAAGACTTGTTGAGTTGGTCCCCCGTTAATGCCGCCTGGCTCGCCAAAGGTCATTCACAGAACAAACAGAGTCAAGTGAGGGGTGATGTTTTGAGTCTTCGCGTGGTGTTTCCCAGCTCAGCCTGGGCTAGATAGAGCCTGTAGACCCCCAAAGTGCCGTGCAGGAGCGATGCAGAAACTGACAGGAGCCAGACTTCTCTACAGGCGAGCGAAACTAGAAACGCCCACTTCCGACGCGAGTTTCTGCATCGTCCTGCTGTGGCCTGCAAATCATGGGCACTTCGCGACTGCGGCCAACGCATAACCTGCGAAACCTTAATCTGCACAGACCTACGATTTGCGATTCGGCGATCGCCAGAGACCCATTTAAGGGAGCCTGGGCCCTCAAAGTCCTCTTCTCTCCAGCGCTCTGCTGCCACGCTACGATACATCAACAATCCGCCACCGCGCACAACCGCCCTTCATTGCCCTCTCCGGATAACGTGCGACTTTTCACTCTGTTATCACCCGCTCTGCCCGTTGTTTTTCTGCCTCAAAAACTCGACGGTCCAGACCACCTTTTTGCTGAATCGGTGAAAAAGCACAATTTTTTGGTCTGAGAATCGAAAAGCTGCTAAATTTGTTCTAGACAAAGCTGGAAAAAAAAGTATAAATCAAATCAAGCAGCGCCCCGAATCCAATTTCGCCAAATTGTTTCGCCCTTTTATTTCACACATTCATACTTGATTCACCATCCTTTGCAGGCCGCTGAACCCACCTACACTCCTTGACACCTGTTCTTGTTTTATATTGTTCCATATTCCCACATCCTCAAAGACAGAAACGACACCGTCCCACAACATCCGCTAAGAGTCCTTTAATACCCACAATGTCCAACCCACAATACCAGAACATATACCAAATAGAAGGACTGCTCCAGAAGAACAAAGTGGTACCTAGGGTGTTCTTCCAACAGCTAAGATCAAAGGCTAGAAGCACGGACTTTCTAAATGATTTTGACCCATCTACTTTTGAAAGACTATTGAGTGGGGTGTTCTTGAAACTAGTTGAACTACAGGATGAACTAGATATCATCAGTACCATTGCCAACATCCTTCTGACGAATGACTATCTAAGAAACGTGACGACAAGCCAAGAGCCACAAGTTTCCGATGCCCTTGCATCCGTTATTCCAAAACTGTTTACCATCTTGGATCAAGTCAGTGAACGTCAAATCAACTCTGAATCACAGTTCAAGGACTTCTTGCCTATCTTCAGACTATACTTCCTATTGTCCCACAACAGAGAATTACTACCATTGTTGAAAGACTCCATTTTGAAAATCACTGGGAAGTTGTTGAACTTTGTCACCATGTCAAGCTCTGAATCCTTCAACTTGAACATCATCATTGTGGAGATCTTGAAGATCATCTACAGTTACATTCATCAAGCTGAAGACACTGCTGGTATCGATTCTTCCTTCGTGTTGAGTTGTAACAAGTTTCAACTGTTGTACGCTAAAGAGATTCCAAACAAGGAGTATGATGAAATCTTACAACATTTCGGTAATGTGCTACTGGCCATTTCACCAGAGGTTTTGAGAAACTACATGATGAACAAGTTCAAATTTGCTCAGAATGAGGTTAGTTTCTTGAACAGAATTGCATCACAACGCGTCACCATTGGTATTTCATCTCCTGCTTCAAACTTGTTAACCTTGGCTGTGTTAATTGATATTGATTCTTCTGAGACATCAGGTGTCCTATCACATATCCAAGAAAACTTGAACATTTCACAATTGGAAGACTTGAAAGTGGAGGACCCAAATTTCAGACATGCTTTGATAGACCTGAAATCAAAACTACATCAGAATTCTGAGCCACTCCCACAACCTCAACATCCAATCAACCCAGCCACCGGTCTTCCGAGTTTCATTTCATCTCCTCTAGACGACTTGGGCAACATTGTCAACAATGGTCGTGAATCATCATATCACTCAGTGAGATCACAGACCAAATGTGGAGAACAAGTCCCAAGATTTGAAGACCTGTCAGAGGAGGAACAAAATGTCGAAATCAACAAGATGAACGACCTGTTTGACAGAATCGAAAAGAACGGTATCTTCAAGCTCAAGATGAAATGATCCTCACGACACACATCCACTACACTTATTTATTGCATCCATCCATCTTTTTACCTACATATCCATCATTGTTACTCTATCATCACTTTCAATTAATCAGCATGGTCTTATTTTTCTCATCAACACGTTTTAGTTCTTCCATCGGTGTCATTCCAATACCATCACCTACCACTTGTCAATATGTTTAAATTGTTCGATACTTGTTTGTTACGTTGCCTCTTTTGAATACTACGATACTACTATGTTTTTATACGGGGCGTTTTTTCTTTGGTTGTCTTTCCCTTTAATGTTTACGTTTTGCTTCTAGTTCTGTTTGGGTTATACAATACATGCTTATGTTATTTATTCTGCCATACTTCGTAAATTCCATGGCTGTACAGTGTACTCAGTTCTCAGGCGATATCTTTCGGTCCCAGCCTGCCGTGTATGGTGAAATTGGTCATACAAGCAGTACTACAGTACTACACAGTACACAGCACAGGAAGGTGCACAGCCTATGTAAACAATAAACAATGCAACGTTAACCCTGAATACACCATCCATGGAACGCTGTCAGCTGCCTCCTTTCTTCTTTGTTCGCCGTTGCCGTTGATCGTCTTCACAACTGTCAAGTCAAGTCCAACTGTCAACGTTTCTTTTTTTCACGTCAAACTGCTTTTTGGCACAAAACCAAATCTGCGGGTTTGTAAAGCAAACGAGTTCGCGGGTTTTTCTCCCACAAAATTCGCGAAATTGCTTGCTTCCGCAACCGGTGCAATTTTGGAGAAACAGTAAGTGGAAATGGGCATTATACAATGGGTGATTTGCAGGGATTAATGGTCTATAAAGCTGCTGTGGCGTAGTTTATATTACTTGCAATAACAATGACTCATTTCTTACATTTTCTCCCCGCTTAAACTCCCCTTTGGGCGATGTTTGTGATTCCCTGACATTCACTCGCGCTCTGATTGGCCGAACGGGCATCGCGCCGGTTACCGGAGCGGAACAGGCCCAGGGCATATCGCCTGTGTCGAGCGAAAAAAAAATGCCCAAAAAGCCATGAATCATTTTTAAACACAACTTTCTTCCCTCTATTCCCTCCACTTGTTTGACAACTCCCATTCCATACTCCACAATGGCTCAAACATCCACTCAGCCAAAGACCCTTTACGACAAGGTCTTTGAAGACCATATTGTCCACAAGGATGATTCTGGTTCTTACTTATTATACATTGACAGACATTTAGTCCATGAAGTCACTTCTCCACAAGCTTTCGAAGGTCTAACCAATGCTGGTAGACAGGTCAGAAGAAAAGACTGTACTCTAGCCACTGTTGATCACAATATCCCAACTGAATCAAGAGCTGACTTCCAATCCACTGAAACTTTCATCAAACAACAAGATTCAAGACTACAAGTGCAAACTCTAGAACAAAACGTCAAGGACTTTGATATCACTTTCTTCGGTATGACCGATGACAGACAAGGTATTGTCCACATCATTGGTCCTGAACAAGGTTTCACATTACCAGGTACCACTGTTGTCTGTGGTGATTCACATACTTCTACCCATGGTGCCTTTGGTGCCCTAGCTTTCGGTATTGGTACTTCTGAAGTCGAACACGTCTTAGCTACCCAAACTGTTATTCAAGCCAAATCCAAGAACATGAGAATCTTCATCGATGGTGATCTATCCCCAGGTATTACTTCCAAGGATTTAGTCCTGCACGTTATTGGTGTCATTGGTACTGCTGGTGGTACTGGTTCTGTTATTGAATTTGCTGGTAAGGCCATTGAAAACTTGTCAATGGAAGCTAGAATGTCTATCTGTAACATGGCCATTGAAGCCGGTGCTAGAGCCGGTATGATCAAACCAGATCAAACCACTTTTGACTACATCAAAGGTCGTCCATTAGCTCCAAAGGACGCTGAATTCGAAAAAGCCGTTGCTTACTGGAAGACTCTGCACACTGATGAAGGTGCTCACTTCGATTACGACATCACCATTAAGGCCTCAGACATTGTTCCAACCATCACTTGGGGTACTTCCCCACAAGATGCCCTACCAATCACTGGTAAGGTCCCAGATCCAGCCAACGTTGAAGACCCAATCAAGAAATCCGGTATGGAAAGAGCCCTAAAATACATGGGTCTAACACCAAACGTTCCATTCAAAGAAATCCCAATTGACAAGGTTTTTATCGGTTCTTGTACCAATGCCCGTATTGAAGATTTAAGAGCCGCTGCTAGAGTTGTCAAGGGTAAGAAGAAAGCTGCTAACGTTAAACGTTGTTTAGTCGTTCCAGGTTCTGGTCTAGTGAGAAAACAAGCTGAAAAGGAAGGTCTGCATAAGATTTTCCAAGCTGCTGACTTTGAATGGAGAGAAGCTGGTTGTTCTATGTGTCTAGGTATGAACCCAGATATCTTGGATCCAGAAGAACGTTGTGCTTCTACTTCCAACAGAAACTTCGAAGGTCGTCAAGGTGCTCTATCAAGAACTCATTTGATGTCTCCAGCTATGGCTGCTGCTGCCGGTATCACTGGTTACTTCACCGATATCAGAGAATACCAATACGTTGAAACTGATGAACCAAAGATCACCATTGAACAAGAAGAAGAAGACAAGGCTCTACAAGATGCTGTTTACGAACATGAAAAACAACCACTAGATGCCGGTAACACTTCTGAAGAAGAAATCAACGATGAAATTAACGACATCCCACCAGCTGAGAAGCAAGCTAAGGAAACTCCAGTTAAAGGTTCCACTGCTGGTGGTTCTGCCGCTAATGCCTTCACCACTTTGACCGCCATCACTGCCCCATTAGACAGAGCTAACGTTGACACTGATGCCATCATTCCAAAACAATTCTTAAAGACCATCAAGAGAACTGGTCTAAAGGCTGGTTTATTCTACGAATCAAGATTTGTTAAAGGTGAAGATGGTAAAGACGTTGAAACTGATTTCGTCTTAAACGTTGAACCATACAGAAACGCTAAGATCTTATTAGTCACTGGTGATAACTTCGGTTGTGGTTCTTCAAGAGAACACGCTCCATGGGCCCTAAAGGATTTCGGTATCCAATCCATTATTGCTCCATCATTCGGTGATATTTTCTACAACAACTCCTTCAAGAATTTCTTACTACCAATCAGATTACCTCAAGAAGTCATCCTAGAAAAATTATACCCATTAGCTAAAGCTGGTAAGGAACTAACCATTGATTTACCAAACCAACAAATCAAGGGTCCAGATGGTGAAGTCCTAGTTGACAACTTTGCCGTTGAAGAATTCAGAAAGCACTGTTTAGTCAATGGTCTAGATGATATTGGTTTGACTCTACAAAAGGAAGAATACATCAACAAGTACGAAGCCATGAGAAGAGATAGATTCTCCTTCTTGGAAGGTGGTTCCAAATTGATCAAACCTATCAAGGGTACCAAGAAGTCCAAGTTTGGTGTTAGAGCTCAAGAATGGTAATTGATTTATCATGATCTTATTTGTGATTAGCATCGTTGAAGCATCTTATTTATTTCTATTTATGGTTTGGTTCCATCCTGGCTCCATGTATAAGGGTCTCATCTTGGGCCATGATCTTTGTTTTGTCGTTGACGTTTAATACTTCTTTGTATAATAGTGACAATACCTAATTAGAGCATTACTTTTGACAACGTGTAGAGTAGCAGCTACTTTGAACATGCGCTCATTCTGTTGACCGAGTTTCGGCTAGCTGAGATCTTGAGGAACGGAGCATGTACAGTACTCAAATTAAATGCGGAGTTGGCTTCGTTGAGGTTTCTTATCTTTATGCAGAATTCGGAAATGCGCCTGTCAACCCCAGGAACGCCATAAGCCTGTCTCTACACCGAAATTCAACACGAGCATGGTCAAACAACTAAATAGCCTTCAAGGGTTTCTGACCTCTGACCGGTACCGGCCAAGTCGCAACTCACCCAGGACCCTGGATAATTATTTAGCCTGTGCACCGTGCCTTTGTCGCTTGTCCAGCTTTGTTCGCATCTCGATCTGCAGCTTTCTGTGATAAGATAAAATGACACTTTGTGTCTTCTCAGCAATATTCACCCACTCCGGGCAGCCAAGCAATCGCTCCTTGACAAAGTCCCAGTCTCTGGGTATGTCGACTGTCTGGTGCTGACAGATTGCTTCTGTCTCGGGTCTTGGCTGCTGCTAGTGAGAGCTTAATTTACCTCTTTTGTTCATATATCCGGAGTTGGGTTTTACAATGTTGCAGAATGATAAGATACAGCCGGAATACAGTACAGTAAAGATCATATTTACAGGTTGTACAGATGCTCTGCACGCGGCTTTTTGTGGTTTTTCCTCAGGATTTAGTCCTCTTGCTTATCGGAGTCTCCAGTTCAGATCTCCGTGAGATCAGGAGTGGAGTTATAAAAAGACCCTCTCCTCCTCGAGACTTTCCCTATTGTTGACTAGATGAGCTAATCAAGATCAAGAATGGAGGGTCCATCGTCAAGTATTGAGAAGTCCTCAATCGAGAAAGATGTCAGAAAGGACATCGAGCTGCAAGATGTCGAAGTCAATGAAGTCGAGTCAATTACACTATCCGAATTAGAGAAGAGAGATCACTTTGTCATTGATAGAAAACAGCTAAAACAAGGTCTAAACCAACGTCACTTACAAATGATTGCACTAGTCAATGTGTTTGGTACTGGTATCTTCTTATCTTCCGGTGGTATCTTAGCGACATCTGGGTATGTTCCAAACTTTTTCCCTATTAGCGCTCTATGTTACTAACGTCACTATTAGTCCAGCTGGTACATTCTTATCTTACACGTTAGTCAGCTTTATTGTTGGTTTGAATCAGTTGTGTATGGCTGAATGTGCCTCATTGATGCCTTGCTCGGCTGCCGTCATTCGTCACGCTGAATTCTTCGTTGATCCAGCTATTGCTTTTGCGGATGGTTGGATTCATGTTTGGAGTGGTATCATGCCTACAGAACAATCTGCTGCTGCTCTGGTGATTTCATACTGGACAGACTTGTCACAGGGGATTTGGATCACAATCATTATCGCCTTGACCATTGGTTTTAATTTTTTGCCAATCAGATACTGGGGTGAAGCTGAGTTTGGTTTTGCCATGGTCAAGATCACACTATTGATTATTTTGATCATTACTTCCATTGTCATCACCTCTGGTGGTGGTCCAACTGGTGAAGCCATTGGTTTCAGATACTGGAGGGAAGAAGCATTCAAGGAATACCTGACGACTGGGTCATTGGGTAAGTTTGCTGGTTTCATGAAGGTGTTATCATCAGTCGTCTACTCTTACGGTGGTGTCCAATCTGTTCCTTCATTGGCCGCTGAAGTTAAATACCCAAGAAAAACCACTTTCACCGCTTGTTTGCGTGTTTTCTACAGAGTCACTATCCTAATGGTTCTTGCCGCTTTCTCCTTAACCTTGATTGTTTCACCATACAACAAACAAATTGCCAACTCCACAGGTAACGCCAAATCTTCACCATTCGTTGTCGCTATGAAGAATGCCGGTATTAAGGGTTTACCACACTTAGTCAATGCTGCTATTGTTACATCTGCCTTCAGTACTGGTTCACAAGGCGTTGCTGTTACTGCTCGTTTCTTGTTTGCCCTAGCAGTTAAGGGACAAGCTCCAAAGATCTTCTTAAAGACCAACAGATGGGGTACACCTTGGGTTGGAAACTTACTATGTGCTGTGTTGATGCCTTTAGCTTACATGAACTTGTCTTCATCCTCTGCAAATGTCTTTAACTGGTTCCAAAGCATTGCTTCTGCTAAACTGATGTTCGAATGGTGTTTGATCTCTGTTAACCATATCTGTATGACAAGAGCCATGAAAGTCCAGGGTATTCCAAGATCAAGACTACCACATTCCAAGGCAATCACACCAATTGGTGCCTGGGTCAGTGGTATCCTATCTTTCCTGCTGCTATTGATTGGTGGTTACAAAAACTTTGTCCATGGTGAGTTCCTGATCAGCTCTTTCTTCAGTTCTTACTTCATCTTGCCTATGTCTGTGATCTTATACTTTGGCTGGAAATACTTCAAGAAAACCAAGTTCTGGGACCCATCTGAGATTGATCTGGAAAGTTTATTCAGAGATGTGGAAGAGAATCCTGAACCACCAATTGAAAAGTTGAAAGGGTGGAGATGGTTGACTATCTTATGGTCTTGAAGGGTGCTGAATATCCTCAAACTATATAATTATGACTCAAATGTATGTATTTTTGCAAACATTTTATATATTAAGTGCCTATGAGTTTCTCGCTACCCATCAGTACCTTTATTACCTGCTGAAAGCCCTCTGTGGTGTTTCGGCGGCGAATTTTCGTCTTTTTACACTCACAGTTTTTGACAAACACCATTTTTCAAAATTTTAAAAATCGGTCCCTTGGCCTAGTTGGTTAAGGCGTGGTGCTAATAACGCCAAGATCAGCAGTTCGATCCTGCTAGGGACCACTTCTTTTTGTCTCGCGGCGAAATTTGTGGAATTTTCCCGCTTCTGCTCTTTTTTTGCAACTTTTAATAAGTTGAATGTTATCTGCTACTTCTAATCTATCAAATGAACTACTCTGCTCTCAATTTCACCCATTTGAAGCCCTGTTTTCACGTCAAATTGGCGGCTTTCCACCTGACATCTCCCAATGCAACATGACGCGCTTTGAAAATTTTCGCGTGGATTTCCGCGATTTCGCGTGGATTTCCACGGTTGCATAGTGAAATTCAAAACAAGCTTGAAGAAAAAAGAAAAATTTAGGACTTACCCCGTGCTAAAACCTATAAACAATCCCAAGATCTGCTGCCTTCCACTCGTTTGCCCATAGCTCTGTTGTTCAGTGGCGCTCCTTTCGCTGATAACTCCAAATTTTTGTGCTATTTTCAAAGCTAACTGCAGCCTTGCCTGATTTTTCCAAGCCCAGATCTGATTTCCTGAGCCTTTTTACATCATGAAGGGGTTCTATTCTTTGTTATGCCTGTTCTTGTCCATTAGCGTGACTCACGCCATCCTGCCACTGACTGTCAAGGGTCATCGTTTCATCCAATTGAACTCTGATTACAACGTCCAAGGTGAAGCTTTCTTCTTGAAGGGTATTGATTACTTACCTGGTGGTTCCTCCGGTTTCGACTCTGGTTCTAACAAGGATGCTCTTTCTGATGCAGATGTTTGTTACAGAGATGCCTATGTTTTCCAACAATTAGGTATCAACACTGTTAGAATCTACTCTTTGAATCCAGACTTGGACCACGATGAATGTGTCACTATCTTCAACAACGCCGGTATTTACTTATTATTGGATGTTAACTCTGGTGAATACGGTTCCAACTTGAACAGAGATGACCCACAAGGTACTTACAACGCTCAATACTTGGGTAGAGTCTTCAGATTCATCGAAGCTTTCAAGAACTTCCCAAACGTCCTGGGTTTCCTATCTGGTAACGAAGTCATCAATGATCAAAAGGATTACGCTGATACCACTCCAAAATACATCAGAGCCGTCCAAAGAGATATGAAACAATACATCGCCAAGCACTCTAACAGAACCATCCCAGTTGGTTATTCAGCTGCCGATGGTGTTGAGTTGAGAAGAGCAACTTTAGAATACTTGCAATGTCAAATCGATGGTGAAGACTCCGATGAAGACTCCACCGCTGATTTCTTTGGTTTGAACTCATACCAATGGTGTTCAGGTAGTACTTGGACCACTTCCGGTTATGATGAATTGAACTCAACTTTGTCTAACACCACTATCCCATTGTTATTCTCAGAATTCGGTTGTAACACTGTTAGACCAAGAACTTTCGAAGAAATCTCTGAAGGATTGTTTGGTGGTTTATTCAACACTTTCTCCGGCGGTTTAGTTTATGAATACTCTGAAGAAGCCTCTCAATACGGTGTTGTCGAAATTGAAAGCGATGGTTCCATCAAATACTTGGATGATTTCGCCAACTTGAAAGGTCAATACGAAAACTCCACCGTCCCAGAGATCTTGGAAGGCGATGTCACTACTTCTGACAAGCCAACTTGTGACTCCAAGAGAATCACTGCCATATACTCTGAATTCGGTGCTGACTTCGACATCCCTGAACAACCATCTGACATCACCAAATTGATCCAAAGTGGTGTCAACGCTACCCATGTTGGTAAATTGATTGACGATTTAGAAGCCAAGGAATCCAAATACTCCATTGAAGACGCTGATGGTAACAAGATTGACTCTCCAACTGTCGTTTTCAAATCTGAAGACGAAATTAACAGTCAAAGTAACGTTCCTGCCTCCACTGCCTCTAACGTTTCCAAATCTGCCCCGTCCTCTTCTGCCACTGCCTCTTCTGGTTCCTCTTCAAGCTCTAAAGGTGATGCTGTTGCCTTTGCTGCTCCATCCTACTCGGTTGTTGGTTTGCTAATGGCTGTTATGGGTTACTTGATCTAAGCTCTGACCTTTTTGTATTTATTATACCCACATGGCTTCAATGCCATCCTTTTGATACCTCTTTTTTACTTCTCTACCTAGACCCATTGGTGACTTATCCATTCGATATGTCATCTTCATGTTTTTATAGCAGATTCTAGTATACGCTTTTATGATGAGACAACGTCGATGTAACGAGACTCCTTGTGCTACGTATAATAACCTTAAATAAAGATGACAGTATGTAACATGATTCAGAATATGGTCTTCTAATTCTCAGTCTAGATAAATATGAATATAAAATGGCGGTTGTAGATTCCTCTATGCAGCAGCCTTTGCAGCTTCCTCTTCTGCCTTCTTCTTCGCTAGCTCAGCAGCTCTCTTGGCTCTCTTCTCCTTCATCATTTTCTCCGTCTGTGCAAACACTTTAAAGCTCACTGGAACGTTCTTCCATTCATCATCCTCTTCCTCCACAGCAGGGGAAGCAGCTTGTTTTGTGATATTTTGAGCACCTGGGGCACCTTTGGTAGGAAAGTATGAGGCAGTGGTGATCTTCTTTGCTCTCTCAAGTCTTCTCTTCTGGGACCTTAGCTCTTCAGGGATGTTCTTGACTTCCAACTTCACCAAAGGAGGATCAAAATCAGCAGGCCAGTGTTCATCTGTGTCCTTGATGGCCTTGATGGCATGATTTCTCTTCTGTCTCCAGTCCCTGATGTCGTCGTTGTACTGCTCCCACACACAGTTCACACAGCCGGACATGCAGCAGTTGTCAGGCTCCTTGGGCTTGCTGGGCACAGTGACACCTGCAATGACGGCAGGGGCCCCAACCTCCCTGCGAGAGGAGGCCACTCGCTCACCACCAGCCAGACGCCCGCCAAACACGTTCTTCATGCGCTCCTCCGCGGTGCCCTCGATCTTGTGGTTTGTCTGGAAGGCCATCGGCTGCTTGTACTTGTCATTGGAGGCCTCTTGTGCTGCCTGTAGGAGATCTGGAGAAGTGTTAGTCGTCTTTGTACTCGGGGTGAAAGTGGGCCGGAGAAACGTACTTTTCGATACGCTGAACGCTCTGCCCTGCAGCAGTCTCAGTGTGTTGCTCGTCTTAGGTATTAGCATGGTTCTCGTTGGTTGCCAGTCAGCCGAAGTCTGTGTTAATTGTCAATCGTGACGTTGATTCGTTAAAACCATAAAATTACCAAAACTTCGGCCGTGTTCGGGGCACGACCCTTGAGTGAAATATTTACGTAATCTCGCTATTTGTCTACCACCACCAAAAGGGAAGCAATTAGGCTGTAATGTGCTCCTCACACGCAACTCCCAAGTCGCCCTTTCCAGGATCTCAGACGGTGTACGACGCCGTTAGGGAGTATGCCGCGTCCCCCGGGAAGGGCATCTGCCTGAACTCTATGTCATTTGAGGAACTATTCGTTAGGTTTCTCCATGAATCTGCCACCAAAAACCTCAGCACATTCAGTGAGCGCTACCACAAGATCATCCCAAAACAAAGGGATGAAGGCATAGATCTCAAGAGTGTTTCCGGGAACCACATCCACCTACTACAGAAAGAAAATGTCACGTTCATATCGGACAAAGAAGTTTTTCTTCGACAGTTGCCGCTTGACTATATCACTATTGAAGACTTGACAGCGCTGGCAGAAACTCATGACAAACATGGCCTAGACGGCGAACCATCGCCATTGAGAGTCAGACAATTCAGCTCCATTTTTGGTGCTCCCGAGAAACTCTTCAGCCAGAGAGACTTAGCAGCTTCGTTATATCGCACCTGGTTAGACCCTATAGGCCCAGTGCTACAACAAAGCTTCAGGAAATTGAACAAGACATCTTCGGGATATTGTGAGCTGGTTTCTCTTGATCAGAGTTTAAAGAGCTCAAGGCTGGATGCTGTTGCTGACGCGCTTCACTACATTGCTAAGATAGACCCGAAGTCAAACTCAGATGAAGTGTTAGAATCAAACGACTGCCTTGTTATCAGTACCATATTTGAAGTCAAACAGGATATACTAGACAATGACAATTGGTGTTGCTTCAAAACATTCATCAATGAAAAGAAAGACGTTCCCAATGATCTCAAGGATGTTACAAAATTCGACGATTTTGGTCCAACGGGTAAGCTGTTGAAAGTCTATTACAAGTTGGTTGATCAGCTCTCCGTATTAGGCGTCTCTAGAGGTGTTATTATGGATCAATCGAGATTATGTTTCATTCAGTTAATCCTAAATCACTCAAAGATGGCTCGGGAAGCTGTGCTGCTGATGTGTATGGACCGTTTGATTTGTTTGCAGAGGACGCAAAACTAATGATGTTGTATTTCATGTTGAGTGATAAAACAATTGTAGAACGTATCGAAGAAAGAAAGTCGTTGTTGAAAGTTCCAGCTCCATCAAGAGCGGAAGAAACTTCAGAAGCTGACGCAGCTGTTGATAACCACCCATCAGAAGACCCACATGAGAGCTCCAGTAATTATGATCGTGAAGATCAAGCTAAAGAACCCCCAAACAAGAAGGGAAAGTTCTCAAAAGATGAGGAAGAACGTGGGTATTCACATTCGCAGCATAAAAAGGAGCCTGCTAACATCACTTCACCTTCAACTGCTGGTTCTGAAGTGAGCGCCCAAAAGAGGCTTTTCACCTGCTCTTCCAAAAGTGAGGTTACTGAATGCTTTGCATCTTATGATATCAAGTTTAGAGATGTTGAAAAGAAGGCATTGAGAGTCTCTGATTATTATTCAACGTTCTTGGTTGGTTCAGACTTTCTAGATCTACTTGAGTCGTCTGGGCACTTTAAAAGTAGTGCTGATTTGGAGAAAGAAGGTGATCTGCAGTATACTAGCAAGTTGTCTCCAAACGGTCAGAAGAAAGAGGTCCTTGTTTTGAAACTGATCAGCCCTGGCCGCTGGCTCAAATATGTTTGTTCTAGGATTATGGGACGTCGTGATTACGAAAAGGAGGATCTGTTTAAGCACTGTCAAGACAAAATCACTCGTGAACTGGAGTTGCTGGTCCAAGTACACTCATTCACAAGTAAAGATGGTAGAGGAGATCGTCCTATTGTGCCAGAAATCGTTGGCTTTGGAAACTTGAATGACATATCAGGTAACTTTAGCTGGGATCGTCCAGATTATTCAGGTGCATTCTTCCTTACAAAGTACTACGGTGAACCATTGGACAGCCATGAAGCAGCTGAATCACTAGACAAATCCACCACGAGACAGATAATGACAAACTACAAGAGATTGCACAGGGCCGAAGTGCTCCAAGTGAATGTTAAACTTGACAATATTGTGTTTGATAAAGATGACAACTGGCCAACAATTATTGACTTTGGGCAAGGTGACGATTTGAACATCGATGACAACATTGACAGCATTGAGTTCATCAAACTTGTAGAAATCTGCGAATTGGACAAAGTGAACTTCATGCTGGGTAATGAGACTTATTTATGATGACTGGAAAGTCGAACTATAAGATATATGTTTTGTTTTCTCGTAGGATTAAAGCCTGGTGATCTGTAGTTCACGTATACCTAGATCTTAGCTCTCGGCCGTAGCTGAAGAAACAAAAAAATTGAAAATTTTACCTTTGACACAATTTGCACCCAAACAGCACACCCAAAAACATGGGCTTCATCACTCCAGGGAGAACACACAGGCGCAAAAGGGGGCCTCCTTCCAAGGCTGAACTCCAGAAGAGGAAAAGGGCCAGGATAAGGGAAGAGACAGTGCCTCACAATGCCATTTCCACCAGATCTATGTCGAGATCACCTTCTTTTGAATCAGAAACACCCGTTGAGGAAGAACCTGAAGATTGGAGCCATTTCGAGTCGTTGTCCATCCTAGAGAAACTTCCCATCGAGATCCTGCATGAAGTCTTTCTACTATCTGGTATAAACAACCTGCCCTTTGTTAACAAGTTGCTTCATCATCGTTTGACACCTTCAAATTCACTCAAGTACAAAATGTTGAAACTGAACTATCTACACGATTTAAACAAGCACATTGAGGATAAAGAAGCTGTGAGGGACGAATGGAAAACGAGGTTTGCACTGGATAGATCTGTGCTTGATTACAAGTTTGTCAACTCGGCAGTATTGTCCCATTTGAAGTTTGATATCGTGCTGCCCTTGGCTGCTATCAGTGCTGAGTCCAAGAATAGACTGATTCTGTTCTACGATAACCTGAACAAGAAGCTTATAGACACATTGAATAGAGCCGATGCCGATCCTGAGACTATATCTGGTGAATTGTCAAGAATGACTAGAGAAAGACTCGATATGGACGTGCTTGATGATGATGAATTATCCGATCTTCCAACTGAAGACTTCCAGGACTATACGGAGAAATTCTACAATGGTCCTTTTGATGATGAACGTTTGAAAGTTCTGGAAGAACTGCATAGAAGAAAAATGAGATTCACTAATGGTGACATTGCTCTATCAAACGCCATACAACAAGGTTGTGACACAAAGACCCTAGACAGACTTCTTCAATTGACAGAGACTAGCAAAGTGCTGACCTCAAAGCCGCTTATTGAAGCATTTGAAAAGGACAGCATGGAGCTTTCCCAATGGTGTTTTGACAATTTCAACAATCAAGAGCTTATTAATGATGATGAACTATGGATATACGTCTCCAGAAGTAAAAAGATCAACTTTTTGCATTTCCTGCAAGAAAGAGGAGGGACCCCAAGTCATGATATCTTGGGGATCATGAACTCAATACATAATGTGTAACCAGCTGCATATAACCTAATGAATAATGAACCTACAGAATCAATGTCGTAGTACGTATTAACATTCATTTTCGGAGAGCAATACCGAATCAAAAGAACTGAAAGAAGTGAAGAGTTTGAAATAAAAAGGGCAACCAAAAAGGAATGACAATAAAGGCGTGATAGTCTATTGATAGTATTGCTGCTGTTGAGGTGGTTGAGTATCCAAAACTGGGTTGATGTTGTGATATTCGTTAAACCAAGGGTGCTGTAGAGCTTGGGCAGCGGAGATTCTATTTTCTGGCTTCATCTGTAATAAACTGGCTAATAAATTCAATGCTAGTGGGTCTATGTTAGGGATGATGGTTCTCAAATCTTGAGGGATGAACATGTTGAAATTTGGTCTGTAATTTGGTAGTTGAGAGACACCAGGCCAGGTTCTCTCATTAGGTGTACCCATTATTCTGAAGATCTTCATCAACTGGTCGTCATTGGAGCCACCTGGGAACAAAGGTCTACCGATGAACATCTCGGCCAAGATACAACCAGCAGACCACATATCAATGGATGTGGAGTAATTTCTTGAGCCCATCAGCACGTCTGGTGCTCTGTACCAAAGGGTGACGACTTCGTTGGAGAATGTGTTCACTGGGATACCGAATGCTCTGGCTAGACCGAAATCACCAATCTTCAATTCGCCTTTAGCGTTGGTCAACAAGTTTTGTGGTTTTAAATCTCTATGGAGCACTCTATTTTGATGGCAGAAGTTGATACCTTGCAACAACTGGTACATGAATGATTTGACCAACTGAGGCTCAAGGGCACCGTTGTTACCGTTTGTGTCCATGTATTTCTTCAAGTCCTTCTCCAGGTATTCAAAGACCAACGTTAGCTTGTTTTCAACGTGGATGACATCGTACAAATTGATGATGTTTGGGTGCTTCAAGTCCTTCATTAGGGAGATTTCTCTGATGGCCGTGGATGGGGTCCCTTCCTCGGAGTCCAGGTTGATCTCCTTCAAGGCCACTAGCGTACCAGTGGTTCTGTTACGCCCTTTGTAAACGGTCGCATAAGTACCTTCCCCTAGCTTTTCAAGCTGTTGGAATCTGTTGTTCTGTGTTAGTTTTCGCTCCGGGAAAAACGGGCATTCCTATAAGTCGACATACTGTGACGCTTGGGATGACATCAGAGGCCGTGTTTGTGCTTCACAGGGGCGGATATCTGGCAGAGAGGCAACAAGATCAGTCACCAGTTGGAACAAGGCGCACGGGTTTTCCACCGGTCAAAAAACATCACGAAAAAATCCGCGAACTCGTTCTACAAAATGAAAGAATAAGGTGAAAAACTTTTAGTACCAAAAGAAGCATTGGGCACATCTCCACAGCACGCCACATGACCACTGCGGACAAGAAAAACGACATCTCCTCCGTGGAGAGCCTCCTGGGCCAGGACTCCGTTTTGGGGTCTTCCTGGGTGGCGGTTTTCGAGGCAGAAGTCGGCTTCGAATCAGAACACTTTGAAACTGCCATGCAGAACCTGATCAAACAGCCAAATATCAATTCCACGGTGATCCTGAGAGCCGATATCCTCGTGGAGGACAAGTCCACATATGCTGAGAATGGTAAAGAGGAGAAGACACATTTCGAGAGTGAGCTGGCCCAACACAAGCCAGATATACCTTCAAACTCAAAAGATGAGGTCATACTGGAGAAGAACCTTGATGACATTGAGCTGAAGAAAGTCCCATTAACACCTGACGTTAGACCAAAAGTCGAAATCGTGAGAAGAATCGTTCCTAGAAACCCTTTCAAAGATTGCATCATCAACCAAACATGCTCCATATTATCGTTGAAGATCGACTCCGATGAGCACGACTCTACCCTTGTGGTATACTACCCACATATCGATAACGTTGAAGATTGTCCTTTCTATCTCCCTTCTGTTCAAGCTGTCGGTATCCTGCTAAGTAATGGCAAAATTTCAGTTCATTATATCCCTTTTAACCACCAAGAACCAAATGTCATCTCAGATTTCCAGAAACTAGACACATCTAACCGTGATGTTAGAATCGCCTTCAGATTACTACAAACAGCAAAGAAGCACTCCACGGGTGTCATGGATGGTTACCAAAAGAGAGTTGAGCATGATCTGGTTGTTTCCAAGGTTGCTTTTCAAGATCGTTACATCGCTTTGAAGAAGAAGTATTCCAAACGACTGGTTGACAACTGGGTTGAATCTACTGATCCAAGGAAACATGTCTTTGAAGACATTGCCATTGCTGCTTTTCTGATTGAACTATGGACCAAGATTTACAAAGATAAGAAAGACTTTGAATTCAGAGATTTGGGTTGTGGTAACGGTGTGTTGGTGAATATCTTATTATCAGAAGGTTACAAAGGTGTTGGTATCGATGCTAGAGCCAGAAAATCATGGAAGACATATGCAAGCCCTGTACAATCGAGACTGAAGGAACAAGTGATCATCCCATCGATCCTTCTAAGACCTCATCCAGCTGTGCAAAAGATGGCTCCACATCTGACTGATAATGGGAGAGTCTTCCAAGTGCCCATCGGTGGCCGTGCTGAGAACCCTCTAGTGGGCTTTTATAGCTCTGGGGCATTGCTGAACTCTACTATGGTCAACACAGCACAGTTCCCAAAGAATACATTCATCATTGGTAATCATTCTGATGAATTGACCTGTTGGATTCCACTGCTTGGCTATCCATTCTTGGTGATTCCATGTTGTTCTCATGCTTTGTCCGGTGCTAGAGTGAGATACCCAGCCCAAAAATCCGGTGCTGTCTCCACGTACGCTGCCCTAGTGGACCATGTGGAAGAACTATCCAAGAAGGCAGGCTGGAAAGTTGAAAGAGAAATGTTGAGAATCCCAAGCACAAGAAACGCAGCCATCATCGGTTATAAGAGGGATAATGTCAATATTAACATCCAGACCGTTTATGATATTCTAGCGATGGAAGGCGGTGCTGAAGGGTGGGTCGAGACCACGATGGCCCTGACCAAGAGACCTCCTCGTGCGCATTGACGATATTGGTGGTGTTTAATGACCTGTAATACAATTAACGACTAATTTACTATAATCTTAATAATGTACATTTGTGTTGTCATGAAATATGCAAGTCTATTTACCCTTTCTTTGTTGTTTTCTCTTACGTTTCATACCGATCAATTTCTTGGTATCTTCATCCAAACCTGATTTTGTAGGAGCAGCTGGAGCAGCATCAGTGTTACCACCTTTCTTCTTACCAACATGGGCACCTTTATTCAAGTTACCTTTATTCTTTTGTGGTTTCTTCTTACCACCCTTCTTATCAAGTTTTTGTCTCTTGCTGGCTGGTTTGGAGTCTTCTTCTTCGTCTTCTGAAAAGTCTTCTTCTTCATCTTCACTTTCGTCACCACCTTCAGCGGCTCTCTTCTTCTTTTTTAGAACTTCGGCTTCCTTTCTGGCATTTTCAACCTTTTCACGTCTTCTCTTGACAATGTTGGCGTGTTCAATAGCAAATTCAACAACCAATTTTCTCTTGTTCAAACCTTCAATGGATGCATACTTCTTCTCTTCTTCAGTTAAACCTTCGTAGATCTCCTCTGGGGTGACTTCATGGGCATTTAACCATCTTAGACCCTGTAGTGCAGACTTGTGATCTCTGAATTCCAAGAAACCATAACCTCTACTTCTACCGGCGTCACCGGAGCCTTTGACTTCCATGATAATCTTAGCTTGTCTCACAACACCCTGTTTCTTTGATCTCTTGGATTCTTCTTCACCAACTAACCATCTTTGCTTTTCATAGGCAGATCTGTTCAGTTCTTCCTTGGATAGAGGCTGTCTCTTTTGTTGTTTCACTTCAGTGGCAAATTGCACAACAGCTTTACGACCAAGGGCCTTCAGAGCTTTAGCGTTCATGGCTCTTGGCAAGTTTCTGATGGCCAATCTGGTCAAGGATAGATGCAATGAAGGGTTCTTGTTCAAATGTTGGACTCTTAACTTGTATGATTTCTCTCTTAGTTCCAAATCAGAAGCGGTCAAGACAGCGGCCAGTTTGGAATTAGCAGTGATTCTACCTTCGTTCAACAGGTACATGTTACGCTTGTCCTTTTCACCTGGAGCCTTACCTAGCAATTCACTTCTCTTTTGTGCGTTCTTTTCGGTCAATCTAGCAGCGGATTCTCTGTCAACAGCTGGGGAGATGGATAAGATACGACCTTCAAAGACGTACTCTGGAGCAACATCATCTGAGATCAAAATGGAGGTTGTAGAACTGTCTGGGGCACCTTCTAGACATTTCTTGTATGAATCTTCGTTGTAAAAGGCAACAAAGGCGGTACCTCTAGCTAAACCAGTTTCCTTATCAATGACAGGTAATGCGTACTTAACAGCACCAAACTTGGAGAAATGTTCCTTTAAGTTGTCTTCATCAGTGTCATACGGAATGTTACGGATGAAAATGGAGTAACTTTCCTGCTTGTTTTTCTTTTGTCTTGGTTGTTCCTCTTCTTCATCGCTGACTTCTTCATCGCTTTCTAAGTCGACATCACTATCATCCTCACCATCAGCAACATCGGCATCGTCACTATCTTGGTCTTCAACTTCTTCAACTTCTTCAACTTCTTCAACTTCTTCACCATCACCTTCTTCATCATCTGAATTGTCTTCTTCTTCTGATTCACTCTCAGATTCTTTCTCATCTTCATGGTCTTCCTTGTATTGTAACCATTTAGACTTTTCCAAGGCGTAATCGACAGCGACTTCTCTACCAGCGATCTTCAGACCAGCAGAGCCTTTGATGGCTCTTTCGGCACTTGAGTTCTTCTTCATGGTGACGAACCCAAACCCACTCATCTTACCACCGCCTTTTCTTGGAATGATGGCATCAGAGACAGCACCGTATTTGGTAAAGATCTTCTTCAGTTCTTCTGGGTCACGAACAGACCATGGCAAATTTCTGATGATCAGTCTGGCTCTTCTCTTTTCAATAGCCTCTTTCTCTGGCTTTGGAGCGGCTCTGGTGTCTCTATCTTTACGATCTCTTCTCTTTGCAATATCAACTCTTAGCAGTCTGCCATTCAACTTGGTCTTTCTAGCTTGTTCCAAGGCAGCCTCTGTGTCTTCATCCAGTGAGAAACTGACAAACCCAAACCCTCTGGAGTTCTTCTCGGCATCAGTGACCACCACGGCGTGCTTCACAGGACTGAACTCAGAGAAGAAGTCAGACAACTGTTCAGAAGTCACATCGAATGGGATTGAACGCACGAAAAGCGTCTTCTTGTCCAGGTTTTCCTCGCCGTTTGAGGCACCGTTCTGGGCACCTCTGGTACCACGCTTCACGACTGCGGATCTGTCTTCGTCACTCATTCTCCTAGAGCAGAAACAACGAGATCTTGTCCGGTTTATATGTCACTTTCTGGTGCTTTTAGTACCAAATTAATTTTTTTGTATGCGATGAGGTTACCCTATAAAATTTTTTTATCTCCGCGAAATTTCGGAGGATCAACAATAAATTGGCAGCTGATTTGACACTTTCTGCACAGAATCGCCACTACAAATTGTCCAAACCGCACAGGAAATGTCCGAGAACGAGCTGAGGCCGCCCGTGCCGCAGAAGCCGCAGGCACTGGACAGGAAACAGTCGCTTTCACAGCTCACAATCGGCTCCTCGCGCAGCCTCCACAGTCTCAAGCTCTCAGAGCTCCAGGCACAACCCACAACAGAGGTCACCCTGGAAAGCATTGGCCAGGCCCTGCCAACCAGCGACAACGCCAGCATCTACAGCAAGCTCAGCCACTACGAGTCCCTGGCACACCACGAGCAGAGCTTCTCGGACGGCAACACGATACGCAGCAATCCAACCTTGACCATATACAGCGACGATGACGGTAACGACATTGACAGTGTCACTGGTGCCACAGAGAGAGACTTCACTCACAGGCTGGGAGATCTGATAAGCCAGAGTGACTCCGACATGAGAATGAGCTTTCTGGAGGATGAAGAAGAAGAGCAATCCTTGAAAGACGCGAAGCAGTTCTTCATATTGTCCTCAGCAGGCAAACCTATCTATGCTATGAACACCGATGACGACCAAGAGGCTGATGAGAAGTTTATCGGATACGTGGGTATCCTCCAGACCATTGTGAGCTCATTCTTACTCGACGGTTCAAAGTTGAAATCATTCGTTGCTGGTCCAACTAGATTCACCATTTTGAACCAATCACCAATCATCCTTGTCGCTGTTTCCAAACTTCATGAGACTGAAAATGAACTGTTAAACCAACTAGACCTATTGCACAGTTTCCTATTATCAACTTTGAGTAAGCCACATATTGTGAGGTCATTCCAGAACAAAGAAGGGTTCGATTTAAGAAAACACTTGGGTAGAGCTGATTGGTCAGGTTTGGACCTGTTGTGTAATGAGATCACCAACTTCAATGCCGGCATTTTGGTTGGTGCCCTGCAGAGTATTAGACTGAGGAAATCAACAAGGGAAAAGATCAATAGTGTGCTTTTGAAGAACAAACACAAGGACTTGCTATATGGGATCCTTGTTGCTCCAGGTGGCAAACTTATTAACATTCTAAGACCAAAGAATCATACACTCCATACCACAGACTTACAAATCCTATTCTCATTAGTGTTCAACCAATCCAAAAACCGTGAAGATGAGGAATTATGGCTACCTGTCTGCCTACCAAAGTTCAACCCTAATGGGTTCCTATACGCCTATGTCAAATTCATCCATGGTGTTGCCCTAATTCTAATGAGTGCTGATAAGAATGCCTTTTTTGAGATGAAGGAAGTTTCAGAGAGTGTCATCAAAGGGCTAGAAAACCGTCAATTGTTCAACCGAATTCAAGAATCTATAGATATGGGTCTTTCCACGGTAGATATCCCTGCCCCATTGGTCTATCACTTTGTCTACAAATCCAAACGCCATCTACAGTACGTCATGCCAACATACACCAACATCAAGGACTTACAGAAGTACTACGTCAAACTCCATTCCAGTGTCAACAGAAATAATCGTGTCAATGTATCCTATTTGAAATGGGAAAAGGACTCACAATACAACAAGAACAATGCCATTGCAGGTCTATGCTGGGTCACTCCACATTATGAGCTTCTACTACTAACGGGGAGCATCACCAAGAAAGATCTGTTGGTGAATAGCGCAAAGGCGATTGTGAACTGGTGTCGCAAGTATGAAGAACGACTATTTGTTTGCGAAGGCGCCACTTTTTAATGCATATTTAACGATTTTGAGAGTACAATAATGTAGATATTATCCCATATCCAGTTATAGTAAATCTAATGATCGTAAATCAAAGACTCGTAACCCAAAATGTCACTCAGTTTATCCACCTCCAAGATTTTCGCCATACCTCGACTAGGATGAGACTCAAAGTCTAATTCCAAATCCATGGCTTCACCCAGATCTATGATCGTAGGCCATTTATCTTTGATATCAAAGACGATGTTGTCAATCTTCACGTCCACTTGGAGGACTTGGGAATTGTGTAATCTCTTGTAATTTCTTTGTAGTTGTTTCTTGATGGAGCTGCGCGATTTTTCAGCTTGACGTTCGCTCTTTAGTGGCTTACCGTAGAATTTGGTCAGGAAGAAAGCCCCTGATAAGTCTGGAGGGGCAGGCTTGGATCTATCAACCGAATTGAAGTCGTTTATGAAACCGAATGCCAAGATTTCAGGAACGATTGGACGATCGCCTTTCCCATCGTGTCTTGTATGGCAATGAACTTTCAACAAAAACTCAAGCTCTCTAATGATTTCATCACGACTGTATTCAAATAGATCATCGTCAGTATAGTCATCACCGTCCATAATCTCATCAGCAATGTCATCATCCATCCAAACACAGGGTGGTATTAACTTCAACACCAATACTTCCTTTTTCTGCCCGCTCAAAGGCAACTTTCTGGTATAAAGCCCACCTTCACCTCTTAGCTCCGCGCTGCCTTTGAAGTGACCACTGGATTTCAACAGGTCAAGGAACCCCACGTCTACCAAATAAGTTAATGCAACATTCCCGTGTTGTCAACAGTTTCTTATCAACGCTTTTCATCAAGATATTGTATGATTTGAAACATCTGTGGAGTTCCTCTTTGGAGCGCCAAGTGAAAGGTGTGGTTTCTGACCCCATTGATTCTTGACCAGCGTTAAGCGACTCATTGGCTTCTACCACAGCGATATCCTCAGTGTCGTCTTCTGAATATCTTGTTTTCTTTGTTGGTGGTTGGACATTGGCCTCAATATCATTACCAGCCGCCGAGTTCTCTTGGACAACCACGTTATGAACAACTGGTTGGCTCTCTGTTCTCAAGCTTAAACTTTCTTGAACACGTACGCTTAAACTCTGCTCATTAGCTAGAAGGTATAATACCATCATCTTAGTATCTGGGTGATATATGTCGTATGGACCGTAAATTTTGGCACTGGTGTTAGCCTTTGAATATCTTTGGAAGTGATGTGGTGGGGATAGTTGAATGAAGCAGATCTGTGATTGATCAGCTATAATACCTCTGGGAATACCTAAATTACACATCTGATCACATATCTTATGATACGATTTGATGAAACCAGTATGTCTTAAAGTATCGAACTTGGTGAAGTCTGAGAAATCTTCGATATGATGATTATCTTTGTTGTTCAGAAAGTCTATGAATGCTCCCCAGTTCTTATCTCCAAGGATTGATTGTTCGACTTCACCGATAGTGGCAATATGTACCCAGTCCTTTGACGAAACAACTTCATCAGGGTTTTCATTAACTGGAATTGGAGCAACATAGTGGAGAACATCTGCAATCGCATTCGAGCCAATACTCGACAGGTTCTGTTTCAAGGATAATTCGTCCTTGGCCGTGCTTCATCAGTTTCATCACCTTCATATTCAGTAGCTATATATGATGATCTCAGTAGATTGTAGTTCACCTTTTGGTCTTCCGTGGTCTTCGTACCCATTTTCTGGAAGTGGTGCCTCAATAATGGCATCATGGGATCAAACCAACTTCGAAAGAAAAATGAGGCCAATGAGCTTCCTGGGGACAATTTCTCTGGAGCAGCGTGAATCAGATCAAAGAGTCTTCGTCTCAAGGGAGATGCAGTGTCATTGGCCTCAGGTTGATCATGTGTAACAGCCAGAGCTGTCAAGTCAGCAACAGTGGGTTTTTGTCTGGCATAATAGCGGAAAAACTCCTCATTGTCTGATTCAATGGACACGTTCTCCCTTTGGAGTAGATGTAGACTGTTTCCAAAGACATTCGTGTTTTCCAGTTTCCTTTTCTTCCTTGGTGATTGACCTCTAGATCCGTCTTGCCCCAGATCAGGTCGAGAGAAAGGTGCAGTCGTTACCGCCTTGATGAAACAGACAAAGAGTTCCTCAAAGGACATGGAGTTGACATGGCCTTTGTCCTCCGGCACGGTATATCCCCTGACAGCCTGGTAAAGAGTCTGTGTGCCCTCGAAGAAAGAAATAGGGTGCTGCTTTTTCGAGCTCATGGTGTCTACAGAACAAAGTACTAAGCTACCTTAGATTATGCCATTTTGTTATATTCGCGAGACAAAAAGACTCTCTCCATCACCAACACTCACTGGCCAGAGCAAAGCACAGCAAATGGCGGACAGTGGCAACCTGTCGCGCAAGCGCAGCACTTCCACGCTGGCACAGACCATCAGCTTCACACACACGCGCCAGAACAACCCGAACACGGCCGAGGACGAGCTTCCCCTGAAGTCCCCCATGACGGGCACTTTCAACAACAGCACCAGAAACGCCACTTCTCCCTTCGCCTACTTCCACCGCAACGGCTCCAACCCCACGCTGCACTCCATCTCCCACACGCTGTCCAACGTTGGCTTCAACTCCATCACCCCCATCGACACTTCCCCATCCACAATCACGAACAGCTCCTCGTCACAGCCTAATGTTCCGAGCCCTCTGAGCCCTACTGCTACAAAGAAGGACAATGCCCTGGCGAGGGCCAAGTTGTTTGCAAAGACAAAGACCAAGGAGCTCACCAGAAACAACACGCGGTCCAAATCCGACGCTGATAGAACACACCATAAGTTTTTGAAGAAAGGTAGTCATCATGGTCTGTCCTCCTCATCATCAAATTCCAAATTGGAGACAGGGAGCACTCTTTACTCGTTCGACCCTTCCACAATCATGGATAACGACTCATTGGTGAAACATGTGCTCAATGAACCAAGCTTGAGAAACTTGAGCTTTGAGGAGAAGGACCAAATGGCTGATAACTTGTGGGCCACCATCACAAACATGGTTATACCGCTTTTCAGAAACGATACCAGAGATAAGTTGAAATTGAAGACGCCTGTGGAGGAAGTGAACAGTCTGCTTGAAGCTTATTTGAGGCTAAGAATTGAGAATAACAACTCTGCAGTGTCGATCTTGAGTGAGATACAAGAGTTTTTGAGAAATGGGTTGAATATCTTGGAGAACGAGTTGAGTTTCAATGAAGAAATCTCACAACTTGAAGCCTTTGGTAGGATCGCTGTCACTTGGGATTACTTCTATACCAAGATCTATCATTACCTATTGGGGATTTTCCTCCCATTGCAACTAGAATTTGATGGTCTTGGAAGAATTGTCAAAAGTTCCAAAAGCTATTGGAACGATGCATCCCAAGAAATTGGATTATCCACCAGGAAATTGATCCTGGTTTCATTCAGAGACTTTGTCGTGCTACCTTATTTTGAACTGGAAATCACACTACCTGAAGTCCATGGCCTGGAAAAGAGGAAATTGATCCAATGTTTCGGTCTTTTGAAATCAATCCAATCAAGCTCATATAACCAAAAAATTGTCGAGCATATCCTGTTGATACTCCAGCAGAACGCAATAACTCTACATACGAATTAATGACTAACGAAATTTTCATGTCTATGATAATTTCGATAAAGTGTAGCTCTATTGTTCCCATGGGGCCTTGTAATCAGTAGGTAACTCTTTACCAAAGAATGGTTCCAATTGTGGATTGCTCTGAATATACCCGTGATATCTGTTGAACGGGTTTCTTTTGGCCTTCTTGCCACCAAGGACATCACCATTACCCAGTGGATCCTTTTCAAAAGGACCAAGTGCGAATTTGGCCTCTGATTCTTCAACGTCTTTGAAATACGCGTCTTTATCAACACCATCGATAGGTATCAATTCAAACCCGATGTATTCGACACCACCGGTCCAACGAAGCCCAGCTTTCAAATGAAATTCTTCAAATCTCCTTCTCTTGAACTCAAACCCCACAATGGTGATCTTTGAAGGGTAAACTCCGTGTAATTCATGGAATCTTGCCAGGGAGAACAAGACATTTTCAAAAGAGTCTCTGGCAAATTCTTCTAAATTCACTCTATCTTCAAGACCATTCAAAGCACCACGTTTCTTTGCCAGTTCATGATAGCTCAACGCTTCTGATCTTGGCCCCGCAGCAGCCTTTGTCTGACCACCACTGAATAAGAGGTATGAATCTGGGCGTTGTGCTAACACCGAAAGACCGTTGAGTATGTGTTGGATGAAGATCAAGTGATCAGAACCCTCTCTTTGGAAAGACTCGAGAAACCAGTCATCCAGCGATTCACCGAGGTTTGTCTGTTTCCAGATCGAATGACCTGGAACTATTATAAGTTCAGAGGGCATTGTGGCGTTGACTGCTTGTCAAAGTTATGTATCAAGTTTTGATGAATTTTCAAGATTTCTATTTTTGACCAGACACAACTAACTGGCCCTGACCTACAAAGACAATTATGAAGTGACTAATGTACATAAAATGCAAATAACTGTATAAACCCGATTATAAACCCATGAAATGAAACTAAAATCAATGCATAAATCATTTGAAATCCTTGTATGTCCATTTTTCAGTGATCTTAGGAGCATATTTTCTTTTTCTTCTGTATGGGATTCTTGATTCAATGACACCTTTACTTTGCATGTTATGCATTGTTTCGGTCAATAGGTTCCCCTCAGGTTTCAAACTTCTCAAGGAATCAGTCAACTCATCGGATAGTTTCACGTCTAATGTATCATCTTGGATCTTGTGCTTTGAACCTAATTTTTGTCTCTTTTGAACTTTTTCAATCTCTGTGGAACGTTTCTTGTTCTCTGTGGATTCAACTTGTTCTTGATATAATGGGATCTTTTGTAATTCTTTCAACTGTTGTTTTAGCTCCTTCAGGCTGTTTTCTAAATCAACACGTTCTTGATGTTTCGTCTGTCTGTTTCTTTGGGTCTTGGTCTTCTTCTTGTTAACGACAGGTTTGTTCAATGATAGTGAGAAGGCATCATCTTTGTTTTCGTCATCTTCCTCTTCTTCCACTTCTTCATCATCGTTATCACTGTCAACTTCCTCAGTTTCATCCATTGTCTCTATCAATTTTTGGATCTTGGCCTTTTCAGCTTCAATCTGTAATCTAGCGTCTTCCTTAGCTTGTTCGGTGATGTATTCTTGATTGATCAAACTCTTCCAACTTTCCAAGGATGGGTTATATGATTTACCAGCGTTTGGAATGGTCTCTGTTTTTCTAACTTGGATAGGAGCCTTGCTCAAAGTGGTTGGTTTCTTCTTAGCTTTAGTCCATTCTGAAGAACTCAACTTCTTCAAAATCTCTGGTTTGTTAGCTTCTTTGAAATCTTCAGGTTCATCCCAAACGTCATATGCTCTGGTAGTGATCAAACCATCCTTGTCAATCTTGGCCTTAGTGGAAGAGTGGGCCAATTTATCACGACCAGCGATTTGCATTAATCTTTTGACCTCTTTCTTTGAGACTCTATCTTTCTTCTTATGAGCATTTTCCAAACCAGGCACTTTTGATCTCTTGTTTAGGATCTCAGTGGACTTCAGCACCTTGGTGGTCTTTGGCTTCAACTCTTCATCACCTTTAGTATCCACAACGAACAGATTTTGGTTTTGTAAGTCATCCAGGGATTCCACACCGAACTTGATCAAGTTTTCACGGTTTTGTTCAAGCCCTTCAGTCAGGTCATCCAGGTCGATGTTCTTGATCCAGGCCTTCTTCCCCTTTCTGGAGGACTGCTTGTGCTGGGCAGGTCTGTTCTTCTCCATTGTGGCGGTTTATGAATAGTGTTTGGAGAAGGGTTTTCAGTAGAGCTCATCTCATCTCTATAAAAAAAAAAAATTTTAAAGATTTCTGATTTCGGCTCGTAACCTTTCCGAATCGGGCTTAACTATGGGAAGAAAGATCTGATAACGAGATAACTTGGTCATTTGAGCTACTGGTGTGTTTAGTGATTCGTGTAGTCATTATATTTGGTCCCATTTATCTATCACACTGTCTTTATGGCAATTCAATGGCGTTATTAATCGTTCTTTTCGGCATTCTCTTGCACTTTAGCATCAATGAATTCAATCACAAGCTTTATCAATTGTAAGTATTCAAAGGGATCGTAGGAACCATTCAGGTTGAAGTAGATAGGAGCCTGGTACTTCTTCCACAACACTTTGGAAAACTTGTATGCAAGGTCTAGCAAATCCTGGCTAGCTGTCTGGTTCAATATTGTGTGATAAGTGTCTTTGTCCTGTTGATTTGGGTTAGTATTGACCTGACGGTTCCCAGTCACCACTAGTTAGACAGTGGTGATCAGGTTAGATACTTCAAAGACTCACTCTACCAATCGTGTACACGTAGGCCCCCAGTTGGACATTTGTAGGAGTATCACTGACGAACACTGTGATGGGGATCTTCTTGTCAAACTTCACGGGGATTGTGAGGTCGATGTACAGCTTGTCTGTGCTGAAGGGAAGCGCATCGTTGAAGGTCTGAGTCAGCGACATCTGGGTGGGCTGGTAAGGTGTATCTTTGGTATTCTTGGGCTTGGATGTTACTGGCACTGATCATGATCAAGGCATTTCTCGAAACTTTCCAGACGCGAAAATGAACAATATTTGTCTATTGTTCACCACCAACACGTCCTTGAACCCACACAATTCGCCATGTCCAAACCGGTCTCTGCCATCGTCGCTGCCTTGCTTCCCTCCTTCGGGATCGGGAACAAGGGCCAACTGCCATGGAGGCTTTCCAACGAGCTGAAGTACTTCAGAAAAGTCACCACTGGGACAGAACCCAACTCCAACGCCGTGATTATGGGCAGAAAGACCTGGGAGTCCATTCCTCCCAAGTTCAGACCACTGGGTGGCAGAGTCAACGTTGTCATCAGCAGAAACAAGGACCGGGAGCTAGGTAACGACAAGGTGCTGCTGTACACGAGCATCCAGGAGGCCATTGACCAGCTGAACAAAGTTGACACAATCAAGAACATCTTCATCATCGGTGGTGCCCAGATCTACAACGACACGCTGAGCGTGACTGACAACCTGCTGATCACGGAGATTGAGGCCAGGGACAATGTCGAGATGGATACGTTCCTGGATAAGGAGTACATCCAGCAGCACTTCCATAAAGTGGACGGTCTAAATGAGCTGGTGGGCTTCGATGCCTCCGGGAAGCACGAGGAAAACGGGTTCAACTACGAGTTCACGCTGTACAGAAGAAAATAGATAATACAAGGGTCTGTTTATATAATCCATTGATATCAATTTCCCCATTAACCCCACCAATCTCGCTAAAACAGCTTTGCTAAAGCTAAAGTTCATCGGAATTTGTATGCCCAACCGCGAAACTATTCCGAGGCCTTAATTTCTCAAAAATTCTCCTTTCCACGAAATGGAAAAAAAACACACACTTTAGCCCTTAAACGAGGCAAGACCCGCCTGATTACCCCGTCAACGCCCACGCTCTGCCCCTGTCAAGTGCTGTGTTTGTGTGCCCGCTGCTCGTTGCCACCAGAACTTCCGCCCGTCGCCCCAATTGACCGCTCTCCACCCGCTGTCACTGCTCCTGCCCACCCAATTCTGTGATTTCGGCTTTGTTGGCTATTTCCACTGATTAATCATCACTGGCCAGTGCTTCCCTAATTTGCTAATACTCTCTCCCCTGATAACACTTTTGTTTCCAAGTTGAAGTTCCTCAAGAAGAACAAGCAACAGGACGACCCAAAAGATCCTGCTAACCACTCTGCTACACCTTCCTCCAGCAAGAAAATGACTGACGCATCTGCTACGGCCTCCAGTTCTTCATGGACAAGTTTCCTGAAGTCAATCGCTTCCTACAACGGTGATTTATCGTCCCTGACCGCCCCACCATTCATCCTTTCTCCAACTTCGTTGGCCGAGTACTCCCAGTTCTGGGGTGAACACCCAGATCTATTGGTTGCTCCTACTTTCATCAAGAACAATGACCAAGAACTCGATGCCGAACAAAGAATCATCGCCGTGACAAAATGGTTCATTTCCACCTTGAGATCCCAGTACTGTTCCAGAAACGAAAGTTTAGGCTCTGAAAAGAAACCATTGAACCCATTCCTTGGTGAATTGTTCTTGGGTAAATGGCAAGACAAGAGTTCTGACGGCAAATTGGGTGATACCGTCTTATTATCCGAACAAGTGTCACATCATCCTCCAGTCACCGCATACGCCATCTTCAACGACAAAAACAACGTTGAATTGCAAGGTTATAACGGGATCAGAGCCTCCATCTCCGCTGCTTCCATAAACGTTAAACAATTCGGTCATGCCATTTTGAAATACAAAGACATTGGCGAAAACTTCCTGATCACTTTACCACCATTACACATCGAGGGTTTATTAGTTGCTTCTCCATTTGTCGAACTGGAAGGCAAGACCATCATCCAATCCTCGTCTGGTTACATTGCTGTCATTGAATTCAGTGGTAGAGGTTATTTCAGTGGTAAGAAGAACTCTTTCAAGGCCAGAATCTTCAAGAACTTTGCCGCTTCCAAACAGAAAGAAAAGGCACTATACACCATCCAAGGTCAATGGTCTGGGCAATCACATATCGCTAAAGGTGCAAGCTGTTCATCCAAGGATCAATTATTCTACGATGCCAAAGCTAAGAACCCAGAACATTTGACCGTCAAGCCAATTGAAGAGCAACATGATTTAGAAAGTAGAAAAGCTTGGAAATCAGTTGCTGAAGCCATCAAGAAAGGTAACTTTGATCTAATCCACAAGGAGAAATCAGCTTTAGAAGTTGCTCAAAGAGAACTAAGACAGAAGGAGAAGGATGCCGGTATCAAATGGGAAACTAGATGGTTTGAAGAACATGATCTAGAAGATCTACCTCAAGACACCGCTGAAGAAGCTGATCCATTGATCAGTCTGTCATCCTTGGCTAACTTGTCAAGAAGAGCCGTTGTCAGTGGTACAGCTGCTGGTGATAAAGAAGACAAGGCATCTGCTAACTACCTACATTGGAGATTCGTTAGACAAAACTGGGATGATGAGAAAGAGGTCAAGGTCTAAAGTTTAATATGACCTTTGCTGTTCTCTGCTTTTCTCATTCTGGTTTAGTTGTGCTTTTTTTGTTTAGTGTGTATAACTTTGTTTGACTTTTAACGATTTAAAGATCTTTTTATATACATTTGGGTAACTATAAATCAACAGAGATAGCGTGTAAGCTGGTACTAGCGATGATATTTCAAGTTTTTAAACTCAGATAGAAATCACAATCAATATCAGAGATCATACATGGGTGCAGTTGATCAATAAGATTAAGCGAGATCAATTCATAAATACAACAGCCTTTTTAAACAACTTGATAAAACTTTATCAAAGAATCATTTAAAAAGGGAAATTGGTGACTTGTCAGATTGCCATTTGCGCCCACCCAAGATTTATCCCTTCCGAAGAAGTTCATAAACTGGGTCGAGATCATCGCTCCTTTATAGATAATCCAAATTCCCAATTAAGGTCATAAAGACATCGTGAGAAAAGGCAAAATTATAATAGATGACTAAACTGCAAAGAGTTGTAGACAAGCTAAATAAAAACCTCACTCTAGGGCACAAAGGTATATATCTCATCAACCAAGTTGGATTCAGTGGCTCTTTAGAAGAGTCAAAGAGGGACGTAAACTATAGAAATGATCCTACTGTGGCAAGGTGTTAGTATATCAAAGTTCCCATGAATCCAAGTAAGCCCAAAAGCTTTAGTGCAAACACATACTGAAGTACGTCGACAAAGAAAGGAAAACTAAATCAGAGAAATTGGAGGGAATTCGGGCGCCTTTTATACTTTTCCTGCAGTTTACCCGGGGCTCATCACCTGAAAAATTTTCGTTAGGGCTGCAGAAAGGCTCTTAGGGCTGGCAGTCTTCTCGTCATTTCTCTCCAGTCACATGATCGTGTAAGCCCTAATCAAAACTGTGACTTTGCTTTTGCATTTTTCACTTTTGGACAAATTTTCGCGAACCTGCTCCAACTGGCTGGAAATTCCACCCTTCGTAGTGGGAGAACATCCGGACACCACATACATTTGCCAAACGCAGAGACCAACGCACTGAATTTTCATCAAAATTAAAAAATACATTTTTCATACTAATGTTCAAAGCTAATACATCAACCGAAAGTATCAACAAAATGGCTGAATCACACAGATGTATGTTCGAGACGAGACTGAAGAGAGGGCACATGAGATATTACATTATTGATTATGAGAGAATATGCGTTTCCAGAGTGGCAAATGTCGTTGGACCTGAACATAAGAAAGAATACAATTAAATTAGAAACATGTTCGAAGAGTTGCATTCCTGAAACCCAGTGGCAAGTACCAATGAAGTTAGAAGAACATCCACGCTCACCATCAGAAGCAAGTGCAGTATTCCCAGATATTAAGAAGCCAAACATCCCGGAAATGCACCTAGACCTATGAACCAAATGAACTATCCATGCACCATGATGATCAACCAACAAGTTCTCCAACAATCAAGAATGAATACTCAGAACCCTCTGTCGAACCTCAAGAATGACAAGATTACTAACATCACTTTCTAGTATACGTTAAAGGTAAACACGTTTCATACCAAAGAAGTAAGAGTGTCACCAACCCAAACGTTTCCTTAGTCAAAATTGAAGGTGTTTCATCTGCCGAAGAAGCCAAATTCTACTTAGGTAAACGTGTTGCTTACGTCTACAGAGCCTCCAAGGAAGTCAGAGGTTCCAAGATCAGAGTCATCTGGGGTAAGATTACCAGAACTCACGGTAAGACCGGTGCCGTCAGAGCTAACTTCAAATCTAACTTACCAGCTAAAACTTTTGGTGCTTCAGTTAGAATCTTCTTATACCCATCAAACATCTAAGTTTAATAACAAGTTAAGAGATTATTAAATATTAGGGAAATTTGGGTTTTATACAGGAGAATGAAGAATTAGAAGAAAGAAGAGGATAAGAGATGGAAGCTTCGTGTTTCATTTCTTTGGTCATTGTTAATGAATTTTTATTGTTTTATCAAAAACGAACCATCATCAAAACTTACCTTATCTAACACCATCAAGCAAAATTATTTGTTTCCATTTGTTTACAATAATATAATGGTTTACTATTATGTATAATAAAGAATCAATGTAGTTTTGAACTCCACAAATGTGTCAAATAGACCATTAATCCTACAGATCATGCTGGTCGGCAACATCTATATGCCAATTTATGGCTTACCGGAACTCGCCTTCCTTAACTATCATGTGAAAATCACGTGCCGTTGCCCTCGGTGAATTTTTAATGTATGGGGTAAATTTAAACCTCCAAACCCAAACTTCACCAAAACATTCCCAGATCTATTACATCAGACACCACTAAACATACCAAGATGATTCCATTTGAGGGTTTACTACCATATGGTATTATGCTTGCCGTGAGTCACACATATTCATCAATTCAATTAATGCTTATTCTAACGCGCTTTTAAACAGTTCCTTACCGTTGGGGGTACAACGTTATCATACACCAGATACTATCAAAACGACTATAAAAAGCCTCGTTATAACTTGGACCAATTCGATAGACAGATGATGGAAAGGGACTATCGTTTGACAGGGAAGTTTAGAGCCCAAGTTGCAGATGCTGTTGCCCCTGAGACGTTCAAGACTAACGGGTACTGGAAAGTGGAAAAGGGGAGTTGGTGGGTTGAGTGAACCTGACGCCACTCACGTACTCCAGTTATTTATTAAGGGTTGACCCTGTTATTTATTACTATTTATTATTTATTAGACTACCTCAGTCCTATCTATTGAATCTATGATACACTTTATTTCGAGCATCATGAATCCAGTGTAGCTCAACAGAACAAGTTATGATACCCCACATCTACAACAATGCTCACATATTAAAGACTTTCATTTGTTCAAGACATAAAGATATAGTTAAGAAGTATTATACTATGGTACAACTGATTAAAAGTGTTCATCAGAGTAGACTAAAATAAATAAAAAAGGGTATAAAAGAAAGGGCATTAAAAAAAGGCGTAACACAAAACAAAAAAAGACAACCAATGCAAAAGATAGTGACAAAAACAACGAAGGACAGAAAACAACCACTTACCCCTTTCCAGCAACCGTACAACTTCATATCACCCTATGAACAATCAATGCTAGCATAAAAAATAAACAACGAATGACATTTATGGAATGATCAAGTAGATCAAACACGCATACTTCTTCTCTTGAAGAAATCCATAACTTTCTTAGCAGTGGAAGGTTCCTTCTTTGGAGCAAAACTTGTATAGCTGATGACTGAATCTCTCTTACTTCCAGAAGGTTGTCTTCTGTTGAAATCATTAGATGGTTCCAGAACTTTCTTCTTGTTACTCTTGCTAGAATGAGTAGATTCCACGTCAGTGGTTGACTGGTTTTCATTGCTGGAGTAGAAACTCAAGAAACTGAATCTCTTGGTCTTGTTGGTGGAGCTGTTGACAGGTTTGGAACGTTGTTGTGGGTATTGTTGAGATGTTGGAGTTGGTTTTCTCTTATCAGCAGGTGAATTAGAAACAGATGTGTTCTTGGTGATGGTTGAATTGTTTGAAGGTGGTTTTGAATGGATGGAAGAGTGACGTGAAACTGAATCGTTCTCATTGTTATGAGTTATGGTTTGGTCTGGATTGGATGAAGTACCAAACAACTTATCCATCACCAATTCAGCAGCAATGATGGCACTGTATCTGTTAGCCTTCTTCTGTTCAGCAGTGGTCTTTTCATCAATCGTAGTAGATTTCTCATCAACTTCCTTTGGATCAATCTCAGCCTTTTCATTAGATTGACTGTAAAGCTTAGCATTCATCAAATTTGGTGATCTTGGAGTGATGATATCACCTTCAGCGGAAGACAAGTCAACTGATGGCTTGGAGATCTTACCATTGGTCAAAGATGAAATAGAAGCAGTTGATTCAGATCTTTGGAAAGGTGAATTGAAATGAATGTCTTGGTTTTGCACAGTTGGGTTGTATGATTCAGGAACTTGATAATTAACATTAGAATACAAACCTGGATGGTAAGAAGTAGGTCTTGGTTTTCTTGCACCTGGGCCAGGCAATTTTTGATTTTGTGGGTTTGGTGATGAGAAATTGTTGGAGTTGATTGGAATCTTTGGCTTAGCAAAATTAGCTTCTGGAGGAGGTGGTGAAACACGTTGGAATGATTCAATAGGTTTCTTCACTGGTGATTCTTCAATTGTGTAGTTGGTCAATTGTTCTTTGAATTGAGACATGGTGGTGATACCAGTATGGGTCGTAGATCTTGGTAAACCTTGATGTTGATGTTGTTGATGCAATTGTTGTGAATGAGATTGCTGTTGTTGTGAAGAAGTTGAGCCGCCAGAATGACGAACATCAACAAAGGATGAGGATGATGGGATTGAAGAGCTTTGTTGTTGGTATCTCACGTCATTAGCATCAACAACAGCCTGTAGAGCCAAAGAAGCAGAACTGTAAGATTGAACAGAGTTAGATCTTTGATGACCAGCACGAGGACTTTGCTTCAATTGTTCATTAATAGAAGTGGATGATGTTGATGATGGTAATGCAATGGCATGATTTGAAGAAGTCTGTGGTGGCAATGGATTAGCAAAGAATTGATTATTAGAAGCAGATGCACTATGGGAATGGTAGTTCTGTTGTGGGAAATGGTTTTGGTGGTGGGCAGCATTAGAGCTACCGAAGCTTGTGGTGTCCATTAATGAGTATCTTCTGTAGTCATTCTTTGGAATGGTGGCTTGTGGTGGTGGTGCTTGAGAATGTTGTGGTTGTTGATGCTTAGAGTCACCAGATTGAGAGTTCTTGTAATTGACATCCCATTCAGATGGTGTAACTGACAAGAATGGGGCATGTGGAGCTAACCATTGGTGACCTCGAACTTCTCTCAAACTCAATCTCTTCTTTGGATTTGGAACCAATATTCTTCTCAACAAATCTCTTGAAATAGGTTCAACGTATTCAGGGAATGTTAAATGAGTGGTAGTGATGTATTGGTATAGTCTGGCAATGTTGTCACCATCTGGGTTTTGAGGATCATCATCAAATGGCAAATAACCGGCTAACATGGCATACAAGATAACACCACAAGACCAAACATCGGCCTTTCTAGCTTGGTAAGGTTCGTTGGAGATGACCAATTCTGGAGCAGCATAACATGGGGACCCACATGAAGTTTTCATCAATTCATTGTTAGGACCAAAGCTGTTAACAAACCCAAAATCTGTAATGACAATGTTTTTGTGTTTGTCTAATAATAGATTTTCCAACTTCAAATCTCTATGAACAATACCTTTGGAATGCATGTAGTGAACACCACTGACAAGTTGGGCAAACAGTCTGCATGCAAGTGAATCTTTTAAGTAACGGTGTTGTAAGATGTAGTCAAACAATTCACCACCGGAGGCGTATTCAAGCACGATACCGATGTATTTGTCATTCTGCAGGACTTCTTCTAACTTGATGATGTTGGGATGTGAAAGTCTCTTTAAGGCATTGATCTCTCTGTGGACTTTTGACTCTCTGTCACTACCTCTTGGGATAGATTCACGACGGATGAACTTGATAGCAACTTGTGAAGGTTGTTGACCGTCTTTTCTCCAACCCAGTTTGACTTTACCGAATTCACCTTCACCAAGAGTGGATCCAAGGACGTATGACCCGAATCTCAGCTCCTTGTGTGTCTTTTTGTTGGCAAAGCTTTGACGGCGTGGCTTTGTAGCAGTTGTGTCAGCCATTGTGTCGTTGAGTGGGATGTGGTGGTTGGTGGAGTTGGCACCTGGAATGTTGATGGGTGTTGAATGGGGCGTGTGAGTAGCAACGGTTGTAGAGTGGCACAAAGAACAGATTCAGGGACTCAGACTGGAATGATGTAATAAGAATACCCAAGTGGAGGAGAACCTATTTTTAATTTTCGGTTTTTTTCCTTGTTGTAGATCTTGATTATCGCCCTATTGGGAATGAATGGAGATCGAACGACTGGAAAGTTTAGAAAAACTGAGGTCTCTGGTTGGGATAGTACACGTGGGCCTCTGTTTGTACGAGCTATCTGTTGAGTGTAGCTGTGTAGAGTTGTGTTTCTGAGGACCCGGAAGCTGCTGGAGTGCTTTTCTGGAGGCGATGTATCAAAGTATCAGGTTTGTTTGAATCTGAAACTTGAAAACGTAATTAAAAATTACCCTTTCCGGAAGCACTTGGAGTATGAGCAGGGCAGGCTGGGAAAAGTAGCGAAAAGTAGCCAGAGAAGCGTGTTTCTGTGTGTG
>JAJMFP010000221.1:0-65941 GCA_030574855.1 Taiozyma rabaulensis
TTTTAGCTCCGTCCCCACAGAATGTATAAAAACCGTTGAGGACCCTGGCTGGCGGGACAAAAAATGAGCTGACTTTCGCTTCATCCACACTTACACACGATGCTTCTTTCCACCGTTGCTGCTCTTTCTGTCCTATCAGCCGTTGAGGCCTTCAACTCTAAGCCATATGCCCAAGACAACAATGATCAGTTCAACTTGTTGAGATACACCGGTACCACTGGTCCATACATTCCACACCGTGGTTACGGTATTTCCAAAGAGACTCCATACGGCTGTGAAGTTACCCAAGCTCACTTAGCCATGAGACATGGTGAAAGATTCGCTACTAAGGGCACTGGTAAAGGTCAATACGCTATCTACAAGAAGTTGAAAGATGCCAATGTCACTGAGTACGCTGGTCCTTTGGCCTTTGTTGAAAACTGGCAATACTTCACCCCAGACACTACTAAGTACGAAGCTGAATCCGAGTACGGTTGGTATGCTGGTCTAGCCAACGGTTATAACACCGGTGTCGCCTGGAGAGAACAATATGGTCACTTGTACGATGGTAAAACCATTCACCCAATCTTTGCTGGTGGGCAAGAGCGTGTTGTTGAAACTGCTAAGCAATTCGGTAAAGGTTTCTTTGCCCAGAACTACACCAACTTGGCCTCCATTCAAATCATCCCAGAAGAACCAGAACAAGGTGCCAACTCTTTAACAACACACGATGCTTGTAACAACTATGATGGTGATGCTAACGACGATATCCTTGCTCAATTTGACGATAGCTACCTAGACAGGGCCGCTGAAAGATTGAACGCTTTATCCCCAGGTTTCAACTTGAACTCTACTGATATTTACAACTTGCTAGGCTACTGTGGGTTTGAACTGAACGTCAAGGGTAACTCTGATGTCTGTGAAATCTTCACCACTGAAGAATGGGTCTCATTCGCCTACTCCAAATCATTGGACTTTTACTACCAAAACGGTCCTGGTTACAACCTTTCCACTGCTCTAGGTTGGGTCTACGCCAACAACACACATACTTTAATGGCCCAGGACTACCCTTACAACTTGACTTTCTCCTTCATCCATGATTCTGACTTGGTCACCTTCTCCACTGCTTTGGGTTTATTCGAACCAGACTTCGACTTATCCACTTCTGAAGTTGAACATGACACTGTCTTCAAAGTCTCAGAAATCGCCCCAATGGGTGGTAGAATCGTTCATGAAAAGCTAAAATGTACCGTCAAGAACGAAACTGAGACTTACGTTAGAGTCCTTGTCAACGATGCCGTTATCCCAATCCCTGGCTGTCAAGATGGTCCTGGTTTCAGTTGTTCCCTAGACGGTTACAAGAACATCATTGACACCAGATTAGGTAACACCACTTACATCGAAGCATGTGGTGTCAACTCCACTGTCCCACAATACACCACTTTCTACTGGGACTGGGAAGTCACTTTCGATGACAACTAGACTGAAAATTAGTTTTGATTTTATATAGACTGTACTAATATAATACCCCTTTGATTTCTTTTGCACTACAAGCTATTGTCCGTATAATCGTAAAATTCGTAAATTTTTAACAGTGTTCATAATGTCAAATCGTCAGGAACAGGCGACATTCTATCATCGTGTAAGTCTTCATTCTTCTCCCAAGAGGCCTTGGCCCTGTTGAAGATCTTCTCTAGCTTCACTTTGTCCATACAAGTAGCTCTAAACTCAAGCATAATCTTTTGTGAATCCAACATGTAACTTGGCTTTGCCTGGTTTGATTGGACATTGACATTCGCAATGTTCACCCTGGAGATATGTGTGTTGTTCGGAGCAAGGAATAAATCACCATCATCTCTGATCTCAGCAATGTAAGCACCTGTCTTGTGAATGTATTGGGCATACTTGAAAGATGGTCTACCCCAAGAGTACCTGATGTTCAAATCACCATCTGAATTCTGGAAGAACATTGAAGCTCTGTTATCCATCAGGAAACCTGAATATTCCAACAAGTAAATGTGATAGTAGAATTTCTGGTTCTTCATGATCTTCTCATTACGATACTTTGGATCTTCCCAAGGATTGATGGCAAGGACAATGTCAACATAGGAGTGGAATGGGTTCAATCTTGGAATCTCACACAACTCATGCCATGGTGTCTCGACTAGTTTCAACCCATATCTTTCACACATTCTGGACCAACTGTTAATAGTATCATCGATCAATTTTGGTGTTGCTGTTAGCCATTCAAGTCTAATATGGAAACAATGGTTTGGATTGTGGACAGTGTCATAATGAACTCTCATCGTTTCGTACTTGTAAGATTTTCTTGTAGAGTCCAAGTCATAGATCAATGAGTTTGACAAGATGAATGTCTTGTCATTGTCAATTTTCACCAGTGGAGATTCACCACTGTTGCTGCTTGTGAGTTTCAATGATTCCGTCTCTGTCAATGGTAGGAATTTTGGAGTGATTGAGAACTTGTTAGTCTTGCTGCCGTTGGAATTGGATCTTGAGGCAACCTTTTCATCATCAGGAACTTCAGCTAGGAAATAGAAGTAGTAACCATCTAGGAACTTGTGACGATTTTCAACATGGATGACAAACCCTCTCTCCATCAATTGATTACCATAGGCAACAGCTTCTTCTCTGGTGTTAATATCTTCAAAGTTTTCAACCAACCAAGTAACCAATTCAAGACCCAAAAATGATTTCTTATGGATCTTCCAATGCCATTTTCTGTCCAATAGTTTGATACCTTTATCACCATGCAACTTTTCTGATAATTCACCCAATAACACATTCTTGTTTAAAGCAGCACCTGCGCCCGTGGCATGAGCAGTTTGATTCTCAAGAGTATCAGAGTATTGTTCTCTCAAGAATGTGATCAAATCACCAGTATAGAAATTGATCTCAGGACCAGCTTCTTCTTTGTCTCTAAGTCTTCTCTTTTCTGTTGGGTTGAACGTACCGCGGTGCAAAGTGGCAATCAAACGACGTAGACCTTCAACTCTTGTTTCTTCTGGATTCAACTGTTCTTGCTTATCACCAGAAGTGGTCAAGTATGTACTTTTTGGAATCTCAGCAGGTAGCAACACGAATTTCATTCTGTTGGTGGTGATTCTATGCTTACCGTCATCATCGTCATCGTCATTACCGGACAAGTGTTGATCTAATTTGTTCCAGTTGAACACCTTTGGTTTAGCAACAGCAGGGTCTGGGATGTAGTAGTGATAACGACGTTGATATCTTGTTCTGATCATGATACTGTCAAATGAGTCTCTGTATAAGTCTTCACTGTTGACACGTTGATATCTCTGGACATTGATAGTACCATCATAATCACATGAAATTCTGTGGATTTCTTGATCTAGTGACAAATACACTCTGAAACCGGTGATGTCCTTGTCTTTATTTGGCAAGTACTTCAATATCGATGATGACGCCTCTGATTGTCTCTTTGCTTCAATCTTCTCAACTTGTGAACCAAAACAGATCTGGAAACCTAGCATCAATCTTAGATGGATCATATCTCTCATTAAATCATTGGTATTCATATAACGTTCTCTTTCTGGTGACAACGAAATACTATGGGTTTGGAATGTGAAATTGGTTTCAAAGTCTTCTGCAGATGGGAACAATGGCGTCGTGACAGGTAGTTCAGATGGTGAAGATAGTGAATGCCATTTGATCGTTCTTCTTCTCACGTTCTTTGGGAACACATCTTGCCATTTCCCCACATTGAAACTCTTGATGTTCTTTAGGTCAATCTTTTGGGAGATGTTCTTGATCTCAGTCCACATAATGTCCTTCATTGAGTCTTCAACAGTGTACTTCTCCTTGTATGAGGCAGATGCAGAGTTTGGTGAGTTTGATAATGCCAGTGTGTTGGCCTTGGCTTGTTGATAAGACACTTTTGATAACGTTGGAGCAGTGGATGGTTGGCGAATAGGAAATGAGATTGCTGAGACTGATCTGATTGACGATGCAGAAGTGGTCTTTTCTGACTTGGAAGATGTGGTGTCAGTAGAAGTGGTGCTTGGTCTACCAATCTCTTGCAACGAGCTCAAAGCTGTCTTGGAAACACTGAAGATTGGTGATGCAGTGGTCACTGGTTCGGCTTTGGAAATGGCAGAGTTTGAAACTTTCCAACGTAATGAAGCGCTTGATGCTAGTCTCTTTGGTTGTTGTGATGGTTTTGAAGGGGTGACAGGTTCCACAATTGTGTTACTAAAGACATTTTCATCATATGAATCCATCATCTTCACAACGCTTGGGTCAGCTGATTTTTGAAGATGTTCAATTGTGACAGCACTCATTTCATTCTCCATGATACCCATCATTTGCAGCTCATAAATCTTACACTTGGGGAACCATTGTCTTTGAGAAGCAATATCATTCCAGAAACTGACATCAATCCAGCCAGGGACAACGTGATGGAGTTTGTTGTCATAATCTCTGTATCTAAACAATGGAGTGACATGCAACGGTGGCTGAGCAAGACAAATGATATCGACAGATAGTTCTGAGTTCAATAATCTCTTCCCAGTGTCTAACAAATCATCATACTGAACATCATAAAGACCATTACCGGCACTGATAACAATGAAGTGATTAGTGGTGTGTCTTAAATCTGGATCTTTAAATCTATCAACCACTAGTGTCGTTGATAAGTTGATGGTGTTCAAGATATCTGACTTCAAAGTAGGTAGGAATCTCGAGCTTGTTTGCCAGCCCTGTTTGATTTGATCATTGATGATATCCTTTCTGAAATTGGCAAATTCATACCGTAGTGAGATCATGATTTCATTCCAGTGTACAATGTTGATTTGATCAACAACAACTCTGTAGTAATCCTTGGTCTTTGGAGGTCTTTGACCCTGTTTCAAATCGTTCCAAGAATCACCAGAGAAGTCAACATTAGCAGCAAACACAATGGTGATTAAATGATGTGTACCTTCTTCTCTCCATCTTTTGAAGATAGTTGGGAACAAAGAGTTGACAACTTTGTGAAACATGACTTCACCATCCTCTTGGAAATGATACATCTCTTCAGTGATTTGGATCAAGAACACTAATCTAGCTGACTCGGATCTAAAGACGATCTTGGTATTAGGACCAATGTAGCCTGAGAATGTCTTTTTCCCAAATCTGTAGATAGAGCTGATAGAGCCTCTGATAGTATCTAGGAATGTCAATTTCTGGTTCTTGTGAACACAGCTGTTGTTCAATAGTGAAGAAATCTCCCACATATCACCTCTTGTTAGGCTGATGTCCTTGATCAGGATGTCCACAAGATCAGCCTCTACTTGTTCTTTGTCCTTTAGTTTAACAATCACCTGTGATCTCACTGAGACATTGAGCGTGCTCTGAAGCGACGTGGCAACGGATATCTGGGCTTTTCTTCTGACCATCTCCTCGGGTAGTTTCTGTAAGGTAAAGAGGAGTTTCTTCTTTGAATCAGCAGCTTGTAGTTCAGCCACTTCGCCTTCAATGGCGCCTGGGAGCAGTGAAAGATCCAGCAACACCGACACATCAGAGACCCTCGAGTCATGCAAAGAAGCCGCCAATGGCACGGGCTCGTCAATGTGACTTTTCCAGTCCTGCTTGGATTCAGCTTCCTTCTGGGCCTGTCTCTGCGCGGAGTTGTTGCTCTCGATCGTCAGCTGGTTGTCTTTGCCCCGCGTGGTTCGGAGCGTGAGCACATTGGAGCGCATCATCTTGGGCAGGTGGCGGTTTCTAGGCGGCGAATGGGTGGGAATTGGCGCTGTTTCTGTGAATTGGCACCTGTTCTCTAGCCAAAAGTGTTGATGAACTTGATTCTGATTATGTAAGCCATGTGAGAATGTAGAACGGGTTCGCGGAGATTTTACACTATCGCCACCAAAATTAAAGAACACAAAACATAGAAACAGCTCAGAGAAAGCTCCACAACGCCACGGAAAACGCAGCTGCAAAGATGGTTTTGGAGGCTACGATGATCGCAATCGACAACTCGGAGTTCACCAGAAACGGGGACTACCCAACGACCCGTTTCGAGGCGCAATTGGACGCCGTGGACCTGTTGTTCCAGGCCAAGGTCAACTCCAATCCTGAGAACACCGTTGGGCTGCTGGCCATCTCAGGGGACGGGCCTCAGGTGCTTTCCACACTGACTACTGACTACGGGAAGATCCTTAGCGGTGTCCACGAGACCAAGATCCACGGCCGTCTACACTTGGCCACAGGGCTCCAGGTCGCTGCCTTGGCCTTGAAACATCGTCAGAACAAGGTCCAACACCAGAGAATCATAGCATTTGTCGGTTCTCCTATCCTAGACACAGAGAGAGACCTAGAGAAACTAGCCAAGAAGTTGAAGAAGAACAACGTTGCCGTGGATATCATCAATTACGGTGAAGATTCAGACAACAGTGACATCTTGGACACTTTCATCTCAGCTGTCAATTCCCATGACAATTCACATCTATTGACCGTTCCACCTGGTGAACGTCTGCTATATGAAGCCGTTGCTGGCTCCCCTATTGTTGTCGGTGAAGATGGTGTTCCAGAAGCTGGTTTCGGTGGTGAAGGTGGTTTCGACTTTGGTGCTGATCCAAACATGGATCCTGATCTAGCCCTTGCCCTACGTCTATCCTTAGAAGAAGAACAAGCCAGACAAGCTAGAGAACAACAACAGCAACAGCCACAAGAACCACTAGAGAGTATACAAGAGACCACAGATCAACCACAAGAGAACCAGCAGCAACCACAAGAACCTCAAGAACCACAACAGGATGGTGATTCTAAGATGGAGGATGCTAAATAGTTTACAGTTATGAGAAATACATGATAGTGCAATGAGGTTTGAGCCTGTCGTAGAGTAGGGTGTTTATATGTCTATTGAATGTACGTAGTACGTACCTACTTTGGGTTGTACCCTAATCATTGGGACTAGCAGAGCCTAGAAAAGCATTTTTTAAAAAATCCTCAGGTTAGTAACTCATGAATATATGGTGCCGGCTGAATACTTGTGAAGTATCTAGCATTGTCATGGAAGATTGGTGTCATGGAAGACAGAATGCATTGAAAGGCAACTAGCAACTAGAGTCTAGCAGCATCTAGCCGTATGGTTGTGAAATCCCGTTGTGATTACTGTTGTGGTTCAGTGAATTCAAGCAACCTGAGTCACCCTGGTTGTGTCGAGAGAGACCGACAGCGAGCGCACTTTGAAAATACACGAGTGGCCTTCTGGTTTCTGTGCAGGAATACAAGCCTGCCAGCATTGGTTGGTTATATCACGCCCACTGAGAGAATACGTAGTTGTAAACTTCAGGGAGCCACTGATGGTTTTGAGCTCTGGCGATGACACAATATTTGTCGAAAAAAATGTCAACCTTTTCAAGACATAACTTTTCTCTTAAATCTGTGTATCTACCCTAATTAGCCATGTCAAAATCAGTCAACTTAGCCATCATTGGTATGTGTCACTATTCTTCTCCCTAATTGTCGGTTTACTAACTCCGTTTAGGTACCGGTGTCGTCGGTTCAGCCTTCTTAAACCAATTAGCTGGTCTAAAATCCTCCATCAACTACAACGTTATCTTGATCGCTAGATCAGGTCAATCCGTCATCTCAAAGGACTACAAACCAATTGACATCTCCAACTGGAAGTCTGTTGTTAACTCAGCCAATGAGAAAAACTTGGGTAATGAAGAATTACTATCATTCTTGAAAGCTTCTCCAGCTCCAGTCATTGTCGTTGACAACACCTCTGATGAATCCATCGCTAAGACCTATGCCAAATTCTTAGAAAACGGTATCTCAGTCGCCACTCCAAACAAAAAGGCCTTCTCCAGTGACTTGACCACCTGGAACTCACTATTCGATGCTAAGAACACCGGTCTAGTCTACCATGAAGCCACTGTTGGTGCTGGTCTACCAATCATTGGTACTTTGAACGATTTGATCGCCACCGGTGATGAAGTTGAAAAGATTGAAGGTATCTTCTCCGGTACTCTATCTTACATCTTCAACGAATACTCCACTGCTGCTCCAAAGGATGTCAAATTCTCAGAAATCGTTTCCGTCGCTAAATCTTTGGGTTACACTGAACCAGATCCAAGGGATGACTTGAACGGTTTAGACGTTGCCAGAAAAGTCACCATCTTAGCCAGACTGTCAGGCTCTAAAGTCGAATCCCCAACTTCTTTCCCAGTCCAATCTTTGATTCCAAAGGACTTGGAATCTGTTCAATCATCAGCTGAATTCTTGGAAAAACTACCAAACTACGACCATGAATTACAACAATTGAAAGACGAAGCCGCTAAGGAGAACAAAGTCTTGAGATTTGTCGGTACTGTTGACTTACCAAACAACAAGGTCTCTGTTGGTGTTGAGAAATACGACTACTCTCATCCATTCGCTTCTTTGAAAGGTTCTGATAACGTCATCTCCATCAAGACTAAACGTTACCAAAACCCACTGATCGTCCAAGGTGCCGGTGCCGGTGCTGAAGTCACTGCTGCTGGTGTCCTTGCTGATACCATCAAGATCGCTCAAAGAATCGCCAACTAGATTTGAATGTGCGTGAGTTTTGGTTTTTATTGATTATAGTGTAGGCTCTCTCAAAATATGACACAAAATTCAAGAAGCAGATCGGGACACAAAGTACAAGTATCCAGTGACTGTAGAGTACCCGAATGACCTCAATGCCTGTCCCCCATCGCTTCTCCAGTACATTCCCACCACCGAACAAACCCGACCATCTTATCGACATCAAACTGCGGTTCCTACCGAATTTTACTGGGGGAAGCCATTGTATCGAATGGGGAAACTGTTGTCTATCGCATCAAACGTCTCTGGAGCTCATCGTTGGTTCGCCCCAGTGAGTTATAAATACCTGCAGTGGTCCTGTATCTATGATGTTTCCTGCTCTTGTCGCCAAAAGAGCCGTTCCCTACCAGTTGCCACCATGCCTTTCAAGAGACTTATCAGATTCGTGTCCGATGATGACCTGATTTACTTCGGTGATGTCGAAGAAGAAACTGACATCTACGCTGCCAAAGAAGCCAAAGTGATCCAGGGCGATGTCCTTGGTGATCACAAGATCACCTCCATCAGAAAACCTATCAAGAAACTACTATCACCGCTAGCTGAGTCCCAAATTCCAAATATCAGATGTGTCGGTATGAACTACACCAAGCATGCTATCGAGATCAAAATGGAGATTCCTAAATACCCTGTTCTGTTCTTCAAGCCAACCACTGCCCTGGTGGGACCTTCAGACCCGATTTTCGTGCCTGCTGCTTGTCAGATGGACGGTGCTAAGATCGATTACGAAGTCGAAATGGCTATCGTCATCGGTAAACAGTGTCGTGATGTGAAAAAGGAAGATGCTCATAAATACATCCTGGGTTATACCATTGGTAATGACGTGTCACAGCGTACTTGGCAAATGGACAGGGGTGGTACCCAATTCGGTGTTGGTAAGATGTTTGACACATTTGCCCCACTGGGTCCAGCTATCATTTCAAGTGATGTGCTTCCTGATACTGATAACTTGCAAGTCTCGACTAAAGTGAACGGTATCACCAGACAGAACTCAAACACTTCAGATATGATCTTCAATTGCTTTGAAGTTGTCGCTTTCATGTCCATTGGTACAACTCTAAGACCAGGCGATGTGATCTTCACAGGGACCCCATCCGGTGTCGCTGTTGGTCTTGATCCATCTCCATACTTGAAAGAAGGCGATGAAGTCGTCCTTGAAGTGGAAAAGATTGGGAAGTTGAAGAACAAGATCGTGTTTGAACATGATCCAGAGATCACCGCTCGTCATGAGTGATTACAGCTACAGTACTAATAGTTAACTTCAATTCGTTTCAGTTCATTAATTCATTATTCATACATATTCCGACAGAATATATCACCTTTCCCCATTGATCTTTCCTTTAGATGGACTAGTAGTCTTGAATATTCTCTCCCTAATTCCCAGAAGCATTTAGAGTATAAGATGGAGACCTGATGAACCAATGCTGCGATGTTGTTCAAGTTTTGAATCGTCTCTAGCTTCATTGCACACCTCTTGATGGCGATATGGTAATCCAGTGCGCTTCTAATGTGTTTCTGTTCTTCGTATAGTTCAACCTCGACTCTGGACAAATATTCGTAAGGGTCTTCTTTGAAAGAGTCAATCCCACTCCCATAGATGTTCGATTCGGCACCTCTCTTGATGAACACATAAGACCAAACAATCAACAAGGAATCGTTCACGATGTGTGGTCTTTCATGAATAGGATCCTTGTCTGGTTCATAGTCCAACTCCTTCGTCTGATGGTTCAACAAACACTCAGCAAGACACACGAAGGCATGAACAACGGAGATCCGACCATCCAGTGAATCACTCCATGCTTTCAATCTATGTTTCACATTCTCATAGTCCTTCAAGTCGACTTTTACGCTCATTCTGAAGGGAACACCAGTATAGATCAACATATCATGATTCACCACTCTCAATCTGATCTGGGCCATGTGATAAGATGGGAACTTACACTTGGTGTCGTTCAAATGGAAGAATCTTAATGCTCGTGCCTGTCTTCTGGTGCGTAAGTCTATTAATAGACTGTTGATATCACAGCAGAATCCTTCATTGACGTTGAACTTCCAAGAATCCAATGCATAGGAAAGCTTATCACGCCACGAATCCTTCAAGATGTTTTGTTGTGAGTTTTCAGAAATCATTGCCGTAGTCTCATCTTTGATCTCCCATTGAATCATCAGGGACACGATAGCGAACAAGATCACTTTCTTCCCAAACGACGTTGTTTGCACTTTCTCACCTTTCAACAATCTTTTCAATTCTGTTAATACCATCTGTGGGTTTCTTGGAAGCTCTATGTTTCTCAACTCTTCCAAATCAGCTTCCCAAATGATATCATCACATGGAAGACCCAACCTCAACTTGTTGACAAAGAGTGTGCTCTGATGTCCTGAAGTGACATTACTGTTCAAGTCAAAGATGAACGCCATCAGGGCACATCTTTTCATAGATTCGGCATGGATCCAATTATTCAACAACAACTTCCCATTACTGACCTCGTTCAGTTCAATATCGGCTTTACTTTCCGTTGCATACGGGTCACCACCAAGCAATGAACTTCTCTTCATCATTTCAATCTTCACAGCCTGATGGACACCGGATCTCTCGTGTAATGCTCTAGTGGAGTAATGTTTCTCGAATATCTCAAGGATTAACAAGCTCTGTAATTCCCATGGTTCAGAAGCACCAATGCCTCTGGCTTGGAAGATCAACCACCTCAAATGATTCCCGATCTCATTAGAGATCCCAACAGAATCCTGGAGAGCATCCCTGTGGCATTTGGAGAAACAGGCACCGATCATGATCATGGCTAGTAGTAATACCGGAGGAGCAGTCAGCGTGTTGAACGATGGTTTGTGGATGATTGGATATTGGACATGGAAGACGTCCCAATAGACACTGAGACATAGTTCCAGAGCTGGTGCTTGGAAATCAGCAAAGTCCTGGAGACTCGGAATCAAAGCAGTGAACTTTCTCAGGACATCCTGCGTGATCAAAGCGGAGTTCGTGTCAAAAGTGGGTATTTTAGCCAGATCAGACTCTAACAGTTCACCAAGGGCAGAGTTCAACGAATGTTCAAAGTTCAAATCGGGTCTGTTCAAGTAATCAGCGAGTTCTTCCAAGTTCAGGTCCGTTCTTAGCGGGTCGAAGATGTTGTCATTGATATCGATCAGCCAATCATTCCAGTTCGTCTCTGTAGCAGTGGCAGGACCAGCATCCGTGGCAGCAGCGTTGTCACCGGGGGAGAAGAAGAAGCTCTCCAGCTCCTGCTGCTTGGCCTTGTCCCGCTTGTGTCTCTTCATGTGGTCTCTCTTGACATCAGCTCTCTTGAAGCCCATCCCACACTCTTCACAGACGTGCACCGTGCTGTCATCGTGGTTCAATTGATGCCGTTTCAAGTGGTCTTTGCGGCCAAAGGACTTCCCGCAGTGGCACTCAAACCGAACATTGGGCTTCTGCCTCTTCTTCGGCGTGGGACTCATTTCTTGATGGCGTTCTCGGTGTGGTTGGGGAGATTGTTTTGGGTACTATACAGCTTTTTTTTTTCGGTGGTGATGATAACAGATAAAGGAGCTCACGGTGATGCATTCTGAAATTGGGGCCGTTACAAAGAGTAGCAAGCTCTGCAAAAGGAGGGATAAGGTAATAGATTATAGTAATAGCTACAGTATTATATCTGAGATCTCACATTAAATCACAGTGTATTATAAAATTAAACGTCTAGTCGTATCAGTAGACATACTCAAAGTCAAGTGCTTCACTGCCGCTTCTCTCCGCTTTAGTATCAACGACTTCACCATTAGCAATCTTCTCTTTCAAAGAGTTCTGACTCTTCAAGTACCAGTACTTAGCAGTGGTCATCAAGATTGCCACCACGGTACAGCCCAGTGAGAAAGAATTACCAAGAGTGTAAGGAGCCTTAGTGTAGATCTGACCTGCAACGACACCGGCAAAGTTCCCACAAGATTGGTTGGACCCCAAGGCCGTGGCACGACGATAGTGTGGTGCCATGTTGTTGTTCAGCCAGGTGATGTTCAAACCGACAGCACCGTATAGCGCAATAGCGATCAAGTATGTGGCAAAGTAGTTCACGGACCCGTTCTTGGTGGCTAACAGGATAATGTAACCAGCCATTGAGAAGGCATTCAAGGCAATGATCATTGGAGCTTTGTAGTTGTATCTGTCGGAGATGAAGGCCACTGTGGCCATGGAAAGAGCAGACACTGCATAAACTGGCACGGTCATGTATTGGGATTCGATGGTGGTGTAACCCAGTTGTAATTTCAAGATGGATGGTAGGAAAGTGGAGAAACCATACAGGACCACGTCAACGCAGAATTGAATCACACAACTCATCCAGACCTTTGGATCCTTGAATGCAGTAAAGACTTCCTTCTTTTCGAATTTCTCACCACCTAGGTACTTCTTCTGTTGTTCAGCTCTGATAGCCATGACTTGTTTATCGTCATCAGTCAAGAAGTAACCGTCCTTTGGGTTGTCAGGCAGGGCAAAGTAGACAATGAAGGCAACACATAGTGACACAACACCTTCAATGACGTATAGCCAACTCCAGTTCAAGAAGTCACCTCTTGGTTTGATCTTGGTGATAGCAGTAGCGATCAACCCACTAAAGGCACCAGAAACACAAGAACACACGTACAGGTAACCCAATCTCTTTGTCTGTTCTTCTCTTTTGTAAGTCATGGAGATGTATAGTGATTGTGAAGGGAACACGGCACCTTCGAATAACCCCAGCAACAATCTGCAGAGCACTAAAGTCCCGAAGCTTCTGACAAAGCATGTGAAGATGGTGACCAGACTCCAGCAGGCCATGGCACAGGCGATGAATCTTCTTGGGCCGATCTTCTTGACCAGCAGCGTGCCAGGTAGCTCCACGGAGATGTAGGTGGCGTAAAACACGGACACGGCAGCAGAGTACTGAGTGTGTGATAACCCCAGCTGTTCTTCAAGACCAACGACTCTGGCATTACCGATGTTGGAGCGGTCCAGGAACGACAGGAAGAAGACCAGGCAGAACACGGGCATGATGTACAAGTCCAGCTTGCGCACGACTTTGGCCTCTCTGGCAGGGTCCAGTGTCAGCTCGTGGGCCACTTCGCCAGATTCGATATCGTCTTTGTCGGAGGATCTGGACATGGATGTCTTGATGTCAGCAGCTTCTTTGTCGGACATGTTGTGTTGCTGGTAGTACTGCTTGCCCAGGGACACCATCGCAGAGAGCACTCGGGGCAGGATCCAGCTCTGCTTATATACGCCCGGTCGTCGCTGCGACTGGGCCTGAGCGTGACTAGATAAAGATCACTTTCCCATCGCTGTGTCTATTATCGAGCGGTGCCCCCAGTGTGCCGCCTACCGGGTGCTGCTGGGGGAAGCTGGTGGTGTTACCCTGCGAAGAGTCATAGTCACAAGCTACAAGTTACAGTTGGAGATTGGCTGGAGATTGGCTGGAGATTGGGGCAGGGTGTGCTCTGGTCATTGAGTGTCTTCAGTCTTCTCTGCTAGCTTCTTCTCGATCAACACCTTTATATACTTAAGTCTTATATCTCATATCTCATATCTCATATCCCGATCCTCTCTATTGTCTCCCAACAATGGCTGCCTCGTCGCCTATTCCCCAGATTCCCCGATCGAATCTGCTGTACTGTAAAGCCTAATTATCCCGTTCTTATCTCCCCTCTTCTCCCCCAGTTTGCCAGTTTGCCCAGTATTGTGCTTGGAATATACCCACTGGAAAGGGGAGTCTCCTGTCGCTAGCAAGAACTACATGTCCGTAACAAATATTAACAGTCATCGATTAATCATTCAATTGGACCTAGGGGAACTCAGATCTAGAACGTCTGGTTCTTCAGGAATCTCTCAATATGTTCAATGGTAGAGACATCCACCTCGATTTGTTCTGAATTACTCAACAGGTTCTCGAAGTACCCGACCAAAGGTTCATTGTACACCTCTGAAGACAGTCTTCTCTCACCTGACAACTCTAGCAAGTTCTTCAAGAACGCGTCGATTTGAGAATCGTCCATTGGACGGAATGATGGGTCCTGGTGTAAATCAAACAAGTTTTGCTTGGATGGGTCTTCAAACACACTGATCATCAAGTAGGAATGGATCAAGTGAAGTCTCTTACCATACAGATATCTGTCTGAAACGTTGTTCAAAGCCGAAACAAGCACTTTCAAGTTCTGTGTGATAATCTTCTTCAATGATTCAAACTTGTTGTTCCATGTTTGTTCGTTTCTCAATTTGGAATAGATCGTGAAATGGAATTGCACAGCTCTCTGTAAACATTGTAAGATCTTTGGAATGAAGTGGATGTTATAACCGAAATGGGTCTGTAAGTTGTAATTGTCATGTTGGTGAGGATCAATGAAGTATACTAGCGGTAGCATGGAACTAACAACTTTTGTGGCGGTTTCAATGGCCTCCAAGCTCTTTGCACATGGTTTGAAATTGTCGTCATAGTATAGGAAGATTCTTGTACCGATCATGTAGGCCAAACAGTTCAAATCCAAGAAATTGTTGAAATAAATGGATTTTAAAGCCCTGTCTTCTCTAGTGGCATGGTTCATCTTTAGTAATTTTTCAAGACTGATATCCTTGATGTAATCCAAGATTGATTTCAAATAGTTTTCATAATCCTCCAATTTGGATAGGGATCTAACGTTCTTGATCTTGTTTGACAAAGTTTCATACAAATTCTGAAACTTGTTTCTCTGATAAAGACTCTCACCAATAACATCATCAATACCGATTTGAATGGTTGGTCTCTTGCTGAAATCTGTGGTGTATGAATTGTACAAGATCGATTTCGATTTCCCGGAATAGATGAAATCTGTTCTATCAATCTCCATGATCTGATGCCACACCCTTCTGATGAATTCATCATTGCTTTCCATGTTATAACCCAAAAGCATAGCAGTCTTGGTGATATCTGTAATTTTATCAAATGGAGACTCGACATCCCATCTAACCAAATCTGGAGAATATTGATGACAGAATTCGATTAACAGCATCAATCTTGTAGTCTCCATATTTGTAATGTTTGTTGGGAATTTAGCCTCGTCAAAGCATAGCACAGCAAGGTTATAAGCCTGGGCATCGACCAATAATGGTGGTTCCTCAGTTGGATACCCAGAGTTGAAGTAGGACAAGTATGAAATTCTCATGATCAATAACACCTGACCGATGAATAACAAGTCCTCTCTGCTTGGAGTTTGCTTGATCATATTCTCATGGTACAAGGCAGATAAATCAGTATAAACCTTGTTTCTATCCATGAAGGGACATGAAATGATCAATTCGGTGTTGAAGAATCTATTCACGAACCCAAATACCAGGTCTTTGTTTTGGAAATAAGGCATGATCAACTCATAGTAGTTCTTACCTTTCAAATTATACTTCAACAGAGCTAAATCATTGATGAATCTCTTCTCTCTGTTCAGCTCATTCTCAATCAGCAATGGGACACCCATAGTCTCATGGACACCTCTTCTTGTGGATGCAAGGTACTTGTTCTTGTTGAACGAGGACATCAACGTCAAGACATCGGAGAAGTTGACCAATGGAGAGTCACTAGCCTCACGGATTCTTTCCAGTTGCTCAATCTGCTCTTTCACCTCAGCAATCTGCTTATCCAGGGCAATGATATCATCCTCTGTTCTGGAGACGTAGTTACAGATGGATTTGGCCTTCTTACAATGGGAACACTGTGGTTTTACCCTGTCACACTGGCAAGCATGTGTTAGTAAACCCGGTTCTCCGAGCAACAAAAGATGCAATAAAAACTCACCTTCAGCTTCTTCTGACGGCAACTCTCGCAGGAGTAGATCACCCTTCTTCTCTTGATCGGCTGGAAACTCATTTTTGGCAGCTTGCAACTCGAGAAAACACGCTTGTGGCAAAAAAGACGGTGCTGGACTTTTATCGGGTTTGTTTATTTGACTCCGAGAAACCAATCAGAAGGGCAAAAGTCCACCGACCAAGTTCGCGGAAAATGTAAGGAAAGCAAGTTCTGCCAATTGCCCACGGGCAAACAGCACAGCTTATACAGAAATCGAGATTTGTTGCTGAGTTGCTGCTGAAATCGTACTTAAATAAGAACGGCCGGGCTGCCACTGGGAAGAGATGATGTGTCTGGTAGACAAACAGCCACAATGCACAAGAAGGTCAAGCCGGACTTCACCAAGTACTACAAGGGCTCTCACTACCCGAGCGAGTCTGTCTCCTTCCAACAGGCCAGAAAGTTCAAGGAAGGTGCCAGGAAACTACCGTTAGAATCGGTCCAGGATAAGTTTGGTAACAGTTACAAGGACGTGAAGGGCGACTATATCATCCACTGGTTCAGAAACGACCTCAGAGTCACTGATAACACGGGTCTCTATCAAACAGTGCAAAGGGCAAAGAAGTTGCAGAAGCAAGTTGCTGGTCTGTACGTCATCTCCACAAAGTTCTGGATTGCTCATTTAGAATCACCATGGAAGATCTATCTAACCCTGGAGACTCTGAAATCACTGAGAAGTTCGTTGAATGAACACAATATCCCCTTGAAAGTTGTCTATTTGGATGATCATGAACAAGAGATTGATTTCTCAAATTGGTTCCAGAAGTTGATCAAGGATACTTATGATTCCAACACCGTCAGTGTCAACTTACTTTATGAGTATGACGAATTGCAAAGAGATCTGTCCCTAGACTTAAACTTACAAATCCATCATGACTTATGTGTCGTCAAGCCATTGAGTTTCCAAAATGGTTCTGGAGGTCAGTACTCCAAATTCTCACCGTGGTTCAAGAAATGGGAGGCTCATAATAAGGAACACAAGGTTCAATTACAAGAGATTGACAAATTGGAATCCAAACCATCCAATTTTGAAGCTTTGAACAAGACTGATGACTTTAATCTACCTTTTGAACTCCAATTATCTTCGCTAGATGCCTTTGATGTCAGTGATCAGGATATATCTAAATTCAAATCAACTTGGTCCACTTCAGAGTCTGAAATCCAGGAAATCATCCATCAATGGCTTAACAACGACGTCAAGGACTATGACCATCATGATCTTCCATCAAAGGAGAATACATCCAGATTATCCCCATATTTGGCAATTGGCTCTCTTTCCCCACGTTACATACTTCATGAATCCAAATCAGCACCAAAGAGACTGAAACCACAAGTGGACGCCTTTATCAGAGAGGTTGCCTTCCGTGATTTCTACAAGAACGTCATCGTGGCATACCCATACATCGTGTTTGACATTCCATTCCAATTGAAGTCGATTGATATCCCTTGGGACAACGATGAGTCCCAGTTCGAGAAATGGGCACTGGGTAAGACAGGTTTCCCAATCATCGACGCCTCGATGAGACAGCTCTTACACACGGGATACATGAACAACCGTTGTCGTATGATCGTGTCGTCGTTCTTGACAAAGGATCTCAGTGTCGATTGGAGATGGGGTGAGAAATGGTTCCATCATCATTTGGTTGATGCTGATTTCGCTTCCAATAATGCAGGTTGGTCTTGGACAGCTAGTGTTGGTGTTGATGCTCAGCCATGGTTCAGAATCTTCAACGTCTATCTACAGAGTGAAAGATTTGATCCAAATGGTGACTTTATCAGAACTTGGGTCCCGGAATTGAAAGATGTCAAGGGCAAGGCTATCCATAAAGGTGTCGGCGGTAAAGACTATCCTCCACCTATTGTTAATAGAGAAGAAGCCAAAGATGCTACTTTGGAGAAGTATAGTCAGTGCATGAAGTCGACAAGCTACTGAATCAGGGGTTTTAATATAGTCATTATAAACGTAATGTTTATTGTTTGTTCATGGTTTTGTAGATCATTAGTTTGTACTCAGCTTTGTCATCTTCAGTCTGTAAGTAAGACAACAATGGATTGTCATCCAAGTTGAAATATTTCAAATTGTGGTATTTGTTCAAGAAGTTGTGAAGTTGGGAGAAGCTTCCCTTGACTAGGTTGTTCTGTAGGTTTATCTTCTGTAAATTTGGGAACTTGTCTAATAATTTGTCATAGTGTGCCTCAGTCAACTGGCAACTGGAGATTTCAATGGATTGAAGGTCTTGGTTGATGGCATAATCGAAAAACTTTAGGTCATTATCATTTTTCACTGCCAATTCTTGAAGCTTTTCACAATAATCTTTCAAAATCACTGATCCATCGATTTTCAAAACTCTCAACTCATTCAATGATGATAATGTGATCTCTTCGGAGTTTTCAATCACCTCCAAATGTCTCAATCTAGGGTTATTCAACTCCACAGTTTTCAATCTATTGTGATTCAATTCTAATTTCAACAAATCTTTCAACTCTGAAATGTTCTTGATATCTGTGATCTTGTTATATGACAAGTTCAAGTTCCATAGCCATGGAAATTTGTATTCTTCAAAATCAATTTCGCCTGTAAATTTGTTGTTCGATAGGTTTAATTTCATGATATTAGGAAGGTCTATCAATGAGTCAATTCTGTTATGTGCCAAATTCAATTCTCTCAAACTGGCCAGATCTTTGAAGACGTTCAAGGCATCAATCCTATTGAAACTAGCATCAAGGGTCAAAAGATTTTGGAAACCAGACAGGTTAATTAGATGGTCACAGATGTGGTTGTTTTTCACTGATAGTTTGGTTAGCTTTGGTGAAAGACCTTCAAAACTTGTTAAATTGTTGTTATCAAGCACCATGTCTGTCAAGTTTGGCAATAGTTCTCTTATACCGACCATAGATCTCAATTCTTTGTTTGACAAATCGATAGAGGTAACCTCATCCCAATCTGTGAATGGTTTCAAAACTTCAGTAATGGCACTAACCAAGGCAACCTTCGACACGCTGAAGCTAACATCAACATCAGATATGGAGGTGACATCTCTCTTGGTTTCCTTTGCACTACCAGAACCAACATCAGCAGCTGTAGTGTCATCAACACTTGATTTCAGATCACCAGGGTACACCCACTTTTGAATTTCATGGTCAAATATCATAGACTCATCTTCTGGTCTTATGAGTCTAATCTCAGTCTTGAAGTTCAATGGTTGTTTAGGTTCTTGATGGTGCTTGATCAACCTTGGTGGATCTAATGGGGTATCACTAAACGTGGATTTGAAAGATGTGGCCTTTGCGGTGTTTAACGTGGATGTGGATTTCAATCTCAAACCTGGTAGTTCCTCAAAGCTGTATGTGGATTTGTCGAGGTCATCGATAATGAAGTCTGTAACAGGCACCTTCTGGTAATTCTCCTCCTCGAAGATAAAATGGCTATCAACACCATAAGCCTGTTTCATGTCGTTCCACGTCTGGTTAGGATCAGGTTGTTTATCTTCCAATGAGACCAACTTCGGTCTTAGAGGTTCCTTCTTCGCCTGCAGCTCTAGCTTGACCTTCTCCCAATCAGCCTTTGTAGCGTTCGAATCCTCATTGTACAGCACCGTGTCGTCCTGGGAGTCCTTCAGCGTGAGACTCTCAAACTTCTGTGTGATCTGCTTCGTTGGCGACTCGAACTCGTTCATCTCCGTTCTCTTGTTTCTCAACCAAAGCTCAAACCAGTTTCCAAGGTTATGTCTTCACATTTGTTTACAAAACCAAAACGTAAACAAAGACGGTTTCGCGAAAAGTCGCGAATTTTCCGCGAATATTTAGACACATCCAGACACCACATGATAAAGAAATTTCGAAATTTTTGCATCGGTCATAAGAACATCGAGTTTTGTTTAGTCTTTAGAAAGTTTACAAAGCCTGGAGTTTGCTCATTCGATTACGCTGCTATCAGATCATAACGTCCATCACACTCTCCATTTGAAAACTGCCATCTACTCCACCAATAACAATGTCCAAAGTCTTGTGTCTTCATGGTTTCCTACAGAACGCTAAAGTCTTTAGTGAAAAGTCCAGTGGTTTGAGAAAGCTGCTCAAGAAGACTGGTATCCAGACCGACTACATTGATGGCCCTGTTGCTCTAGAGAAGAAGGATCTGCCTTTTGAGGTCGAAGATGACAAGTGGGCAGAGATTGTTGACTCTGGAGTTAACAGAGCCTGGTTCTACCATTCAGACGTCAGCAAAGAACTAGACGTCACCGAGGCTCTAAATACCGTTGTCGAGCACATCAAGGCCAATGGCCCTTACGACGGTATCATCGGTTTCTCCCAAGGTGCTGCCATCTCCACCATCATCGCCAACACCATCCAATCTTACGGTCTGCCACCTTTCAAGTTCGCCCTGCATGTGTCTGGTTACACCTTCACCGAGCCTTCAGACAACGGTTTGGTGATCACTGAGAAGTACCAGAGTGCATTCACTGTCCCAGAAGACCTGTCCACCAAGACTTTGATCATTTACGGTGAGAACGATAACAGTGTGCCAAAGGAGAGATCCATCTACCTGTCAGAGTTGTACAAGGAAAAGACCGTCTTCCACCACGACGGTGGCCACTTTGTCCCAAACAAGAAGGATTTCTTGAAGCCGGTGGTGGAGGCCATTGAGGCTGCCTTGAAACAGGAGTAGAGAATATAGAGCACGGCCATTAGTGTACATAGAATGTTATAGAGAATACTAGTGCAGCTTATGCACAGACGTGTAGAGCCAAAGTCACGTGCCGCCCCGCGAAACCGGCTTACGTGTTTTTCCGGGTCCTTGCGCCCGCGTTCCAATTTTGCCCGAGAAGAAGAGTTGAAATTCCAGACAAGAGAGCTTACTCCACAAAAACACGCCAAATTTGCCCTCAAAGCGACCCTCTGCTGCCCTGTCCACGCGCTGCCGGTGCCCACTCTCTCCATATTCAGACTCACACGCCTCTTCTGCCCCTCCCACGCTTTTCCCGCGTCCTCCCACCGTTCTATTTATAAACTGCGCTACCTGTCAGCAAAACACCCCTTCAACGAGCTCACGACACCATGAACTTCGCCAAAGTGGAGCACAGCTCGCCTAAGAAGATCACCTCCCGTCTCTCGGGCAAGAACATCCCCCTCCACGACGACGACCAGCCGTCGGACAAGTCCACGAACTCGCTGGACGTCAACCACAAGGAAATCACTCCAGTCGACTCCAGTGATCCTCAGACGGGCGACACAGTACGCGACCCCCTGCTGACACACGACCACACGCCGCTCAGACTCCACCGCAGAAGCCCCCTGGGGCGTGTCAAGCAGATCTTTGTCAAATATGCCAAGTTCATTGGGCCTGGCTTGATGGTTTCAGTCTCATACATGGACCCAGGTAACTACTCCACGGCCGTTGCTGCTGGCTCTGCCCACCAATATAAACTGCTCTTCTCCGTCCTGCTCTCAAACATCCTTGCTGCCTTCTTACAGATCTTGTGTGCCAAATTGGGTGCTGTCACGGGTCTAGATTTGGCCCAGAATTGCAGAAGACACCTACCTCGAAAATTGAACATTGTCTTGTACATCTTGGCTGAAGTTGCCATCATTGCCACCGATCTTGCTGAAGTTATCGGTACTGCTATCTCATTGAACATCTTGCTGAACTTCCCACTGATGCTGGGTGTCATTTTCACCATTGTCGATGTCTTGATCGTGCTAATGGCCTATAAACCAAATGGCGACATGAAAATCATCAGATTATTCGAAGGGTTTGTCTCTCTGCTTGTGTTTTTGACTGTCATTTGCTTCGGTATCGAATTGACCACTGTTGATTTCAAGTTCAAAGACGTTGCTAAGGGTTACTTACCAAGTGAAGATGTCTTTGTCGGTGATGCCCTAATGCTATCTTTAGCTATTCTAGGTGCTACTGTGATGCCTCACTCATTATACTTGGGTAGTGGTCTAGTTCAATCCAGATTGAAAGATTTTGACATCAAACATGGTAATTACAAACCAGATTATGACCAAGAAGATTCTGATGACTTGGAGACTAATTACAAACCTTCATTGGCTGCTATTGATGAAACCATGCATTACACAGTTGCTGAGCTATTGATTTCATTGTTCACTGTTGCTTTATTCGTCAATTCTGCCATTTTAATTGTTGCTGGTTCAACTTTACAAGGTGAAGAACATGCTGATTTATTCTCAATTCATCAATTGCTAACTGAACATTTGTCAAAGTTTGCAGGTACCATCTTTGTTCTTGCCTTGTTATTCTCAGGTCAATCTGCTGGTGTCGTTTGTACATTGGCTGGTCAAATGGTTTCTGAAGGTTTCCTACATTGGACCATTTCACCAACTCTGAGAAGATTAGTCACAAGAGTCGTTGCCATTGCGCCATGTATCGTCTTGGTCTTCATTGCCGGTAGATCCGGCTTATCAACAGCATTGAACGCATCACAAGTCATTTTATCATTATTACTACCATTTGTTTCTGCCCCATTATTGTGGTTCACTTCCTCTAAAAAGATTATGAGTGTCAGAGTGGACAATTATTGCTACAACGATGATGTTGACTCAATGGAATTGCAAGATTTACAGGATGGGAGAGAAACTGGTGAAGAAGTCAAATACAAAGATATGAGTAACTCCAAATTGACCAACATTTGTGCTATTGTCACTTGGTGTTTCATCTCTGGTTTGAACTTTTTCTTGATTTGGAGTTTTGCCATGGGTAAGGAGGTTGCATTTTAGAGTTTTTTAGTCGTTTATCGTGTTTTCCGTTAGTTCTTGGGTCTGTTTATTATACATATGCATTCACATTCATTCGAGACTGTTGTAGAGAGGTTCAAGTGGGACTACTGTAGAGCAACTAATAAGGGTATGTTTTATGGATTTATACAACACAGAACTAGATAGTCTCTAAATAATTAAAAGGGTAAAGGTAATTAGCAAAAGTGAACGATTAAAGAAGGGGAAAGCTGATTTAGATTAGTTTAGATTAGTAGCAGCAGTAGTAAGGAGAAGGAGACACCATTTCTCATAGCTGAACCTTCAAAGTCTTGAACTTCAGGGATAGTTGAAATAGCAGGGGTGGCAGAGCTAGAGGAAGCTTTTGGAGAAATAGTCGTTGTGATCGTGACTGGAATTGTGCTGACGACCACCAAATCACCTGTGGTGATTGTAGTGACGCTTTGCTTTGTTAGCACTGTTTCCAATGTGGATCCTAATTCTAAAAAAGACTGGGTTTCTGATGATTCTGGGGCGGATGAAGTTGTTGATGATGGGGTGATAGAAGTAGAAGGAGCAGAAGTGGTTTCTGGGGCTGAGGAGGATGCAACAGAAGAGCTTGAGTCAGTTGGGCTCTTGGTCTCAGTTGAGGTGATGACGCTGCTTGAGGAATCAGAGGTAGTGATGGTAACAATGGATGATTCAACTGGTTCAGATGAGGATGGGATAGCAGGAGTACTTGAGGCAGATGACGAAGACTCTAGATCTGATGATGATGGAGTGACAACTTCGGAAGTGCTTGAATACTCGGAGGTAGTGATAGCGACAGATGAAGATTCAACAGTGGTAGAGGAGGTTGGAACAACAGAAGAAGATTCAGCAGTTGAGGAAGTAGATTGAGTAGATGAAGCAGATGAAGATAAAGTGGAGGATGATTGGGTGGTGACTTCAGTAGAGGAGATGGTGGCTGAAGAGCTGGCAGAGGTAGATGTCACAACTTCTGATGAGGAAGGAGCTGAACTTGACTCAGCAACTGATGAAGACGATTCAGCAGCAAGAGTAGTGAATGATGAGGAAGCAGCAGAAGATGATGGGATGGCTGATGATGATGGAATAGCTGAAGATGAGACAACTGCTGATGAGGAAGCTGAAGTTGATGAGGAGACCAAAGATGAGAAGACTGAAGAAACAGGACCCAAAGTAGTAGTCAAATCGGAACTGGAGCTTGGGCTTGAGCTTGAGCTGGAACTGGAGGAGTATCTAGAGCTGGTGCTGGAGATAGTACTGGAAGCAGAGCTGGCGCTTGAGGTAGAACTGGTGCTTGTAACTGAGCTGAAAGTTGAGCTGGAGCTTGAGTGTTGACATGATGGACATGAAACTGTTGAAGTCAAAGTTGAAGAAATCTCAGTGGTGGTAGTGCTGATGGAAGGAACACCAGGATGTGAAGAGCTTGAGGAGACAGTTGATGATGAAGTGGAAGAAGAAGATGGAGTCTTTGGAGCCAAAGAAGTGAAGGATGAGAATGATGAAGACGATGATAAGGCAACTGAGGAGCTGGAAGACATTGATGAGGAAACGACTGATGAAGATGAGCTGGATGAAGCAACCACTGAGGAGGAGGAGGAGGAAGTAACTGCTGATGAATATGAGGATGAAGAGGAAGTGGAAGTGGAAGAAGACAGCGTTGAAACTGAAGATTCTGGAGCCAGGGAAGTAGTTGAAGATAAAACAGTAGAAGATGAACTTGAAATCGCAGAGGAGGTAGAAACCACTGATGAGCTGGAAAAGACTGAAGAGCTGGAAGCAACTGAGCTGGAGCTTGAAACAATTGAACTGGAGCTGGACGTTGATGAGCTGGAAGAGCTGGAACTAGATGGAACAGCAGAGCTTGAAAAAACTTCAGAGGAGCTGGAACTAGCCACAGAGGAGCTGGAACTAGCCACAGAGGAGCTTGAGCTAGCAACAGATGAAGAAGATGATTGGGTAGTACTAGTTGGAGTGAAGATCCAGACAGTACCAGCAGATGGACCAATCTCAGAGGAAGTAGTAGTGACAGATCCAGTCCACTCAGTAGTAGTGTATTTCAATGGGATACCAGTGGCATCAGCTTCTCTTGTAACAATAACTTGCACTTGATCGTAGTCAGTGTGTAATTGCTGGTCTTCACCACAAGTCAAATCGTATTTGTAAGTGTTAACAACATTCACGGAGGAGTCACTTTCAGCTTGCAAAGTGGAGATGAATAGTCTGTAACCTGGGTCAATACTGTCAACATAGACTTCAACTTCGTTGTTTTCACAAGAAATGTAGATGTTATCGCCAGTGTAAGATTTTGGAAACAACCAAGGATTCAAATCATTTGTAGCAAAAATGTTAATATCATCACAGTTGATAGCACCAACACCGTCCTTGATACCATAAGTAACATAGATGTCACCAGATTGTTGACCATCGTCACAGCCTGGGAATAGCAAGTAGGTTTCAGTGTTACCTCTACCATCAGTGTGTGCGAATGTGTATAGGCCATCGACAGCAGCGTGAGCGGCAAAGTCAACAGTTGCGGTTAAATCACCAAAGGTAATGGTGTTTTCACCAGCTTGGAAGTTGTAGCCTGCAGGTAGGTCCTTACCACCAGCGTTGAAGAAGACCGTGAAATCAATAGTACCCATAACGCTATCAAACTGAGCGGCACCAGAGGTAGTAGAACATAACAAGTAAGAAACGGTGTCTGTTGAACCTGAGTTGTAAGCTGTACATTCAGCGACAGCAGTCCCATCAACGTAGGCAAACACGGAGGATGACGTACCTTCAAACTTAATTCGGTATACATCGTTCAAGTATAGTTGGAAGTTCTTCCCTGGTTGGTTCTTACCAACAGGTAGTTCAAAATTGACAGTAGCAGTCCATGGGTCAGTTGGTTGAGTTTTACCACTGGTTTGGGGAGAAAGCGATAAGCCTGTGAAGAACTCAGCGGCATAAGCATACCCAAGAAGAGCACAAAATGAAAGAGCGTTGAAACTTGATTTGAGCAACATTTGAAATGAGTTTCTTGGTGATGATGAGAGAAGGTGAAACAGTTGTGGTCACAGACAGAGGTTCTTCACTTTATATATCCATCAGAAGAGCCCCAAAAGTGTTTCATCTCGAAACAAACTGTCAGGATCTAGTCTTTTTTTAACTCCCACTTTCACTGGCATGAGACTGCATAATTTAATAATCGGTTTCAACGGTTTTACGAACCGTGTCTCCAGATCAACATCGGACAAATATTGCCCCAAGGAAGCTCCATCTAGGGAAGCAGGGGGCAGCCTCATGAGTGGAACTGGATCTAGGTTTAGCTTCTAGATTCCCGCAAATCATGGTTTCCTTATCCTTGAGACTCGTGTTGTGATTTTCTGCCCACATTCGCTTCTGCAAAGGCACAAGCGCTCACTACTGGTAGCGAAATCTGCAAGATCTCTTGACTTTTCTCAACGTTGCCCCAAATCTCCCATTGCTCGCCCGATGTGGAATGCTGCACGTTACGTATTTGTGAGTTCAAACGCATAAGTTGCCTCAAATGAAGGCCTCTGAATTTCTTTTGCTTTTTTCGGTTCAAATTGTCAGAAATCCCTCCCATTGTGTTCCCAATCGGGTAATTTTGTTGAAAAAATATCACCATTATTGACCCGTGACGAGATGGCAGTCGGTAATTCTGAGGCGTCAGATCACAGATTTGAAACAACTCTAAAGCTGAAAACGGATCTCAATGGACTGCTTTGGGACATTTCCAGACAACTACTAGTGCATTAAATAAATTATGACGCATGCATTTAGTACCGCAATTATATGCCTTCTCTAACTTCTAGTAGCTCTAAGTACCATTTTCTAGTCCACTTACGAGTTTGCTTACCCCAAATGATCATTGGGATAGCCAGCAGCATCACAAAAAAGTTGATCACAGCTAGGGCAATGTAAGTGTTCTCAGTACCAGAGGCGTCTAACCACTTGGAACACAAAAAGGTGAAGATACAACTGATGGAGTTGTTGATCACGGCAACACAGACCATGGATTCCAGGATAAGTTCAGAACCCTCCATGATGTAACCTAGAGCAATATCACCAGCAGAACCGTAAGCGAAACCGATGAAACCTAAACCAATGTACATGATAGGTTTAGCTAATTGACGGTCAGCACCAATACCAAACATCAATAGACCAATTGACCCCAAGATCGCAGTGAAGAAACTGAAATACAATCTAAATTCGGCTTCAATGACACCGTTGTTTCTTCTAGCCAGCCATAGAACAATGTAATCACTGACAGAACCAGCGTAAATACAACCAATAATAGCACCACCTAGAGCTGGAACGTTCATCAAGGCAACACCGACATTTGAGTAGCTGTATGGAGGGTCGTAGAAGAAAGTATCCTGTGTAGTCAAGTAGAAAGATAGGAAAGCGTTTTGGGTACCCCAGAATAGACCTGATAGTAAGACACCCGGGAAATAGAACATTTTCAAATTCATCAAGATGTATCTCCAGTATTGTTTGAAACCAGTGCCTTTCAAGTTAGAAGCAGGAGTAATTAAAGCAACTCTCTTGTGGTATGGCAACATCGGAACAGTAGAACCGTCAATCAATTCTTCGGATGGTTTTTCCTTGTATGCCTCACTTGAGTTATTCTTTGGAGACTCATCATCAGCAAAGTTCTTTTCATCGAGGTTCAAAGACACACTGTTTGTGCTGTCATCGTTACCGACACCGTTGATTGATTGTTTGGAGGTCAAAGGAGTGACATATTTCTGTCTTTCAAAGTAGGTTTCCTCAGTGAAAAAGATCAAAAAGAGAAGCAACCCGCCAGAGATGATGGCACCGACCCAACCAACCCATCTAAAACTAGTTCTGTTGGAGATGAAGTTACCAATCAATGGGGCTAAGTAAGTACCAATAGATGTGGCCAGGATATAGCCGGTCAACACAGATCCCAGTTGATGTTGGAAATAGATATCGGTCAATGATAATTGAACAGCGGCTTCAGCGCATGATTCACTAATACCAACAAATAGTTGGGACCAGATAGTGTCGCTAGTCTTCTTGGAAAAACCAAACCAGACACACCCAATCAAACCTAAGGTGATGGAAATAAAGTATGGCAACTTTCTACCGTACAGGTAACTGAATGGAGCTAAGAACAAAGTACCGTAACCAATACCCAAAAATAGGACACCAGCACCAGTGTTCATAGAGTCGTAACTGATACCGTAGTATTCGTTCAGGGAGTCCTGGGCACTACCAGCACAGTTGGAAGTGGCAGCAGTGAAGGCAGTCACAAATAGCATGGTGAAGAAATGCCATAGCTTTCTATCTTTGGACCAGTTCAATGGGTCATTAACATTATCGGAAGGTTGAGGGATCAAGATCACACCTTTGTTGGTTTTCTTCAACTTGTTTTGGTATAAGACACCATTTTCTAAGTTGACAGAAGTGTAGATGTTGGAAGTACCTGGAATGAAATCAGGGTGGTATCTGTTTGTGTACTGATCCATAACTTAATACGCGATGAGAACGGTTTGTGGGTGACAAAACAGCAATTTTCTTAAAAACAGTCGAAGAAGAGGGCTGTGGTGATGAAACTGAAGTATAACAGGGGCAGATCTCTGGGTTATAAGCTTTGCCGTATTATATCTCGGAATTCCCGCTTCTTAACGTGATTTTATGTGGATATCCTCACTCGAGATAAGCACAGATGAAGATATTTGCAATTTTTTTCTTTTTCAAGAAGTTCCAAGAGGTTCTTAGCATTTGGCCGTTTTCGCGGAATGCAGCCATCACTGTGGAAACGGAAAACTTTAAATGGAAAATCTCGAACTTAAAGTAGCCCGAGTTATAATGAAAAAGGGGTCGCTTCGCAGTGGCAAAGCATTACTAAGCACCTTCAGGCCTGCTACATCTTGAACAACACCACATATTAAGTATATATAAAAAAACTGAAACACAATAAGGAAGTAAAATAAAAAAACGAACTCTTTAGAAGTTGCTAAAGTCTTTGACAAAGTTGACTTTCTTCAACTGAATAATCTCATTCTTCAAATCTTCATCATCAAGAGTAGCGATGTAGGAGTTTGATCTCATAACATTGTAAATTATATTGTAGTCAGATTCACTCTTGGCCAAATCACGAACTCTTTCAATCAAGTTTGTAGAGTAAACTTTCTCTAAGAATGGCTTGTGATTCTTGTGATTGAATTTGATGCTCAGGCTCTTGCTCAAAATATCATAACTAACATAGACATTAGATTGGCATTCTTCAGTTTTCAATCTACTCAATGGATGATTTTGAGTCTTTTGCATAGTCTTAATGTCTTGTTTGCACTTGTATAACAACTTGATTGACTTTGGTTGTGGCTTGACAGATAAATTTGAACTTGATTTGGAGAATTTGAAGCCAGAATTTTCAATCATAGGGTCAACAAAACGGTTGTTTAATTGATCAACAATCTGTTCCAAGTTATTAGCCCCATTTTCATAAGTAACAAAGTCAGCAAGAATATCATTACCATCAAACTTCTTGATAAAGATCAAATTTTTCATGTCAGCAATTTTCCCCAAGGCAATTCTTCCCAAGTATGAGTTGAAATCATCAAAGACGTTATCAGTTTCTAAAGGGTTCTCAACACAGTTTCCGCACAATTGGTAACGACCGTTGTCTGCGATGTCACGGACAGCACCACAGTACAGGCAAATGTTTGGGTCGTTTTCTTTAATATGTGGATGTGAGTCTAGCCTCGCGTTAGCGTCAACGTCCTCCTCGTCTGTGGACTTGTTGGCGTTCTTCAAGGCAGCAAACAGGTTGGAGTCGTCGTTGTCTTGGGTGTCTTTGTCATCATCCTTGACATTGGCACCACGGGCAATGGCTTCGATGGCCTCAGCAGAGATCTCAGAGTGGTGGTTCTGCTTGTCGTGGTCATCGGTACCTTGTTTCAGCAGTAGCTCGTCGATAGGGATATCAGCACCATCTTGCTTTTGGGCAACGGCAACGGCAGCAGCGGCTTGGGCCTGGGCAGCAGCGTGTTGGGCCTGGTCGTGAGCATGCTGGGCCTGTTGTTGAGCCTGCTGAGCGGCAGCAGCTTGGACCTGCTGTTGTTGTTGTTGTTGTAGCAGCTGGTGTTGTTGTTGCTGGGCATCCTGTTGTTGTTGGTGGATAGGGGCCAGGACCGGTGGCAATTGCTGGAACTGCTGGTATTGCTGAGGCAGCTGGTGGGCTCTCTGGACCTGGTTGGCGATGTTGATGATGTTCTGGTCCACGAAGCTGTTTGGCTTAGGCAACACGTCCACGTCCCTGACAACACCGCCCGTTTGTTCCAGCTTTTTGAGTCTTTTCTTCTTTCTCTCAATCTCACGGCATGGCTTACAGGTTCTGTAACGGGCCGTTTCCAGCGGCTCGTCCAATGGTCTCTTCTTCTTGCAGCGACGGCAAATCGGTCTTTCCTCAACTGACATAGTTCACGGTCGCGACTTGATTTCGCGGCTCTGTTTGGCTTCTGGGGCGTAGAAGGGAAAGTTGAAAGTGGACGAAAAAAAATTCGCGATGATATTCGGGGTTGCTGGAAAATTGCCTAATCGGGACGAGTTCAGGGCAGGGTAACCCCTTTTCGCGGGACTAAAAAAATAATGATTTCGCCCAGGATCGAACTGGGGACGTTCTGCGTGTTAAGCAGATGCCATGACCAACTAGACCACGAAACCATTTATTGACGATGACACGTGTTTGTAATGTCAGAATGTGTGGCTATGCCAGGGCTCATAACCCTTAAAGTAAATAAAGAGTCTTTTATGGCATTTTTTGTTTCGTAAGACTACTTATGAGAGACTCTACAGAGAATAAAGACCATTTTATTGTAACAGAAGTGGCTACTTTTGTCCACAAAATGATTTTCGATGTAATTGTCTGGCGTCGCTATTATTTGCAGGCCGACATCGGACAAATCTTACCGCTAATGCTACTAGTATCAACTGGCAGTGCCGGATGGTACATAGATACGTTAGCTTCTGTGTGATAAAGTGTTAGTTCTGGCTCGAAATCATCCACAGTTGTGTCCTTCGAGTAATTATGCAATATTTGAGGTGCGGAAGTCCTTTTATATAAGGGATTGGCGGATCGTCTTTGTGTCACAACACTTTCCAAAAGAGGCGCTTTTTGCCACAAACAAAATGTTGGAACTTCCAGGGGAAATCACCTGTTAAAACACTGAAACTTCTCTTGAAGATAAACTGATCCTGCTCTGATAAACTTCCCGGTGCTAGTCCACTTTGCTACCTTTACTTTGCTGAAATGAGTGCACCAACAATCAACCCTTTGGCTATTACATTGATCCAAGAAGAGTTACAGAAGATTCAGAAGAATGAGTCGTTGCTGCTAGACTTTAAAGAGAGTGTTTGTCAGAACAAAAGCTTCAGTGAACCCAATAGAGATGTTGCTGCTTTCAACGATAACTACCTTGCCCTTTTTCCAGGCCCTTACGATTTCTGCTTTGCTGAACATCCAAGCCATGCCACTTCTAAGTTGGCCGATGATTCATTTGCTCCATACTTTTGTGTTAACTACACCATGGAATGGGTGAAGAAAGAAACTTGCAGTATCATATGTCCTTATTGTCCCTCGTTTGACCAATTCCTTAGAAGACCAAGATTTCAAAACTTCCTTGAAGAAGATGTCATTAATGATATCCCTAAGGTTCCTAAGCTCTTCTCCAGTGAAAACAATGTCTTCAGCAATCATTTAGCTACAAATCATGGTTTACACCCTGATGGTGATTCAACAGTTTCCCCGTTTATTGGATTTTACAAACCTGACTCCAAAACCATGAGGCTAAGCTGCGTGTGTCCTTACTCAGAGAGCTCCAATACATCAGGACAACGTCAACCCTGTTTAAGAGTTTTCAACATATCCACCTCAACTAAAGATGGCAATGGCTTTAAGCCCTATTTGAAACATGTCCATGATTTCCACAAGAGTGCAGGGAAGCTGAAAGATAAAGCACGCCAGTTCAAGCCAACTAACTTATTCGTTACTTTGAGTAAAGAGGCCCACCAGGAATCCTACAACAACTACAGGCTATTGAATGGAGAGGAAGCAGCACTCAATTGTCCGATTATTCCTCAGATAATTGGTTCAGACTGTGTTGAAAACATGGTTAACGCATTGATTGGAGATAGGCTTCCAAGAAAGTCCATTCATGAAGAAGGTAAGGATGACAAAGGGATTTCCAGACAGCCAATAACACCTGTTTACAAAAAGCCTGGAGAGGAATCATTGATCTCTCATGACCTTCAACATTTCACTCCACCCTATACACCAGAGCCTATAGATTCATCAAGCGAAAGTGCATCTGTTTCTGGAAACAATTCAAAAAGACAACGCGGTGCTACTGGTTGTAAGAACGTTTCAATGAAGGTTAAAATCAATGTCAACGAGGATGACTCTGAGCTCTTCCACAAAAAACCCTCTACTGCCTCAAATTAGCTTGCCGAGGGACAATTACCATATGTATGACGTTTAAAAAGATAAACTGATGACTATGCGCTCTTTTTAATGTTGTCTGTAAGACTACTACAATGTTATAATCAGGTAATGGTGTTTTTTGTAAATAGACCTGCACCATAGATCAGCTAGATCTTGGTATACAAGAAACCCAGTTGGTCAACCTCATCAGCAGACTCACCAAAGAAACCAGCAATTTGGTAGCCGTCTGGAGCAGTGAAAGTTGTACAAGTAGAAGTAGCAGTACCAGCTTCTAGAGTGTTACCTTTACTGGTGGTAGCTTTAATGTAGAAAACTCTAGTAGAGCTGTTGTAATCACCAGTACAAACTTGAGCAGAGGTCCAGTATTCGCCAGAAGACAAACTCAGTTCTTTCAAGTCACCACCAGTACCACCATGTGTGACAGATGAAGCATCGCTGTAGGTCAATGCGACGTTATCAATTCTGTTGGAACCACGCAATGAGATTTTGGAGACAGTGGATTTGACTTTGTCTGAATCGTTGAAAGGAGTTGAGTTATCACCACCGACCAAAGCTGAAGTCTTGATATCAGTGGCACTGTAGGAGAAGTTCACTAAGATTGGGTTATGGTCTGATAAGATCTCACCTTCGTAGTTGAAAACCTTAGTGATGTAGTTGAAAGTGTTTGGAGACAAATTGACGTTCAACCCATTCTTGTAGAAGACCTTGTCGACGATTTCACAAGAAGTATCTTGGTCACCACAAGTCAAAGAATCACAAGTTTCTGTAGCATTGAAGTTAGCAACGGTTGGACATAGTAGTGCGTCAGCACCCTTTTGAGGTTCAACACCGCCCTTGACCTTTGAAATCCAGACATCGGTGAAGCCATTGGAGGTGAAGGCACGGATATCGTCCAAAGATCTGGTGTAACGGGAGTTGGTGTCACCAAAGACAATAACAGCTTCATTTGGCCAGTTGTCATTGACGTAAGTGATGACTTGGTTGATGTTTGAGTTTCTGGCAGTTTCATCGCCGTCTTCAGTACCAGCATCAGCGTGCAAGTTGATCATGTTGACATAGACACCAGTCTCAACTTCGACTTTCATGGCAGTGAAACCCTTTGGAGTCAAACAGTCGTCCTCAGAAGCGTTTGAACAGGTGTCCCACTTGTGTCTTTGGAAGTTGATGTAGTTGAAGTTGGATAGGGTGTTCAGACCAGAGCCGAATAGGACACCACCTGAAGTAGCAGTTCTGAAAGCATGGGTGTCATATTGGTATAGAGTGGCATGGTAGTTGAAATCTTCTTGGACGTGGATGACGTCCAGTTGGTCCTTGTACTTAGCAAAGATCTCACCAACGGTTTGGGTAGCCAGGGTCTTGTCGATGCTTAGACCGTTACTTTGTAAGATCTCTGGGATACCAGCAACGTTGAAGGTCAGGACATCGAATGAACCGTCAGCAAGGGCCAGTGTGGCCATTAGAACCTTTGAGAGAACGGAAAGCGAAAGTTGCATAGCTAGTGTGTGATGAGGGGTGGGGAGAGAACAGGTATCTGTATGATGAAGAAGTGATGGAATTCCATCCTTATATATGCCCCAGAGGGTGGTTTAGCAGATCGGGGATCGCATGGCTCTCCGTTATGTAGCGACGATCATCGTCTGTGTTAGTCCGCTCTGCCAGTTTCTTGAGTTCTCGAGAGCCGAGAAGAGATGTAATTGGGCGAATTTCTCTCCTTTTCACTTGGGAGCTGCCGAGATCTGCCCTGCATAAAGACCGAAGGCCGAGAACTGTTGAGATCGCCACTAGAACAGTCGCAGCCCAAGTTGGCCTCGTAATTCGGTGTGTTTGGTAGTGCTGGCCATAGTGAGAGGACCTACCAGTGACCATTACTGGCCCTGTACGAACGACCACGTTCTCAATTCCTGCATCGATCCTTTGGCCAGATTCACGTTTTAACAGTATAGTTGCATCAAAGAGCTGCAAGTGCCCCCATTTGAGGGCCCGATTGAGCGCATTTGAGGCTACCCACGGGGGAAATGTCTCCCCAAGCTTTCAGAAACGCTCTGAACTGCCAACTGGCATATTTTAGTGGCTGAATAACTGGAAACCGGGTTCCTGATAGGGGTCCTACCTTATGCTCGAACCAAAGGGGAAAGGTTACGGGCACTGGTGTAAACACCCGGACACCAATCTCATCGCATAAATTTTTTGGCTTAACAGAGTGAAGTAAAAACCTACCTTTAGACCTACACAGAAACACTTCCACAATGTCCGTTTCTACGCTAAGAGCAAGTCACAGTAATGGCGACAACTGGGTGCTTCATTTGGTTCCACTTTCAAACCACGGTCTTGTTGCTTCCCTGAGTAACGGGACCGTTAATGTCTACCCTTTCACAGAGAACCCAGGTCGTGATTTCGCCCCAATCAGAACTATCAAAGCTCACAACAATCTACCGATCAATTCTTTAAGATCTGTTGACGGTAAAGATGTCTTTGCTACAGCTTCCAGTGATGGTGTCAAGGTCTTTGACCTGAGAAATTCGTCAGACACACCAATCGCACATTTCACCAATGACCGTAACATCCCATTCCTGTCATTAGACGTTAGAGGAAACTTGATTGCCGCTGGTACTGAGCTGAAGTCCGCAGATGCTGAACTACATATCTGGGATCTTAATACCAAGCAGTTAGTGCGATCATTTGTCGATTCTCACCATGATGATATCACAGAGCTTAAATTCCACCCTACTGAAGAAAACTATCTACTAAGTGGGTCCACAGATGGGTACGTCAATATATATGATCTAAGCATACTGGAGGAAGATGATGCCTTACATCAGGTGATAAACTTTGCATCAATACACTCAGCTGGTTGGTTAACGCCAAAGAGAATCTACACATTGTCACACATGGAAACCTTTGCTATCCATGAACTGAATGATAAGACTGAAGTGTTATCAGAACCTAGACCTAATGATTTCGGTGATGTGAGAGAACAGTGGAATTGTGAATATGTTGTTGACATCTATCCTGGGTTTATTGCTACTGGTGCTAATTCTAGATCCTTTGCCTGTCTGTATCCATTTGCTAATGAACAAGTCAACCTGAACACGAGTGTCAACCTGAATGGTGCTCACGGTGAAGAGGTTATCAGAGCCGTCTTTATCCCACAGAACTCAAACCTGATTTATACTGGTGGTGAAGACGGTACTTTGAAAGTTTGGAAGAGTGATTTCGATTTGAATGCTCCAAGATCTTTTTTTGATGCTTTGAACGCCAGTGCTCCAGAAGTTACTGAAAGTGCTACTATGGATATTGATGAGACTAGCTCGAGCTCAAGCACAGACTCAAGTGATGAAGAAGAGAAGAAGAAGGAGGAAAAGACGAAAGAGAAGAAGGAAGAGAAAGAGAAAAAGAAGGACAAGAAGGACAAGAAGGACAAGAAGGACAAGAAAGACAAGAAGGACAAGAAGGAGAAGAAAGACAAGAAAGAAAAGAAGGATAAAAAAGAAAAGAAAGATAAGAAGGATAAAAAGGATAAGAAATCAAACAAAGATCATAGATTTAAACCATATTAGAGGGTTCAGATTTCACTTCATATTTAATTGCATTCTAGATGAAAATACTAGTACTTATACGTTTTCAAATATTGTGGTCTACAAGCTATGAGACTTCAAATAGTGTATAGAGTTTGTTAGAAACATTCAGGTATAACTGCAAACAGGATTATAAAGGAACATTGTCTTTCGAAGTCATCAAGCGGGAGATCTCATTAAACCAAGTGTGATCATCGGCGTCTTCAAGTTCCACTGAGTATTGCGGTGTGCCTCTCAATGGCTCAAATATGTCGTCGAATATTTCTTCAGGAGCATCGGAAACAGGCTCCTCAACGTCAAAACATTGGTCTAGTAACTTTTCGAAGCCTTGGTTTTCATTATCTCTCTGCTTTGGGGCAGGAGCGCTGCTTCCACCGTACAATTTGTCCAAGATTTCTTGAGGAGTTGGGATAGGAAATGAGGTGAATCCAGAATCACCAATGGTACCTTGTGTCTTAGTTCGTTTTGTGTTCTGGTCGAAGGACTTCTCTTCATCTCTTGGGTGCACTTTTGTGTGAGGTTGACTAGGAAAGAAAGCTGCTGTTGGTGCCAATGAAGTAGTGTGTAAGGGTTCAGCTGGTGCAGCGTCTTGGTTAAACGATGCGTTAGCTCCTTTAATCTCTTCTTGACTGATTAAACAGTCATCCTGCAGGTAAGTCGATTCATGTAGGGCTGGAGGTTGGAGAACTTGAGCTGTAAATTTTGCGAAGAATTTCTCGTTAATTAGCGATGCAGCAAACTCGATATCTTCTGTAGAGCCAATGACTGGTAAGAACAAGTTTTGATTTTTTGCAAGGCTTCTCATAACACCACTAGTAATTTCAAATTCCTCTTTGCTTAATGGAAGAAAACTCACATCGGTTTCAGGCTCCTTGTGAGGGGCTTTTATTCCTGAATAGTGGCAAGAATCGACGTGTTTTAAGTAATTTCTGAAGCCATTACCATCGTAAGCGGTGGTATTAATTTTGAAGTGAGATAAACAGCTAGTATGTTCCCCATCTGATCTCAATTCCGCGTAAGGACATACGCAAGCTAATTTAAATTCTTCGTGATCACTCTTCTCAATACCGATGAATGGAGGATGTGTGTGGTTACCAGACTTGTAAACACCATGGACTGAAGCTAGATGCTTACTGTAGCCTCTATGTAGCGAATCATGGAACTCTGGCTCTCTAGAGCTCAATAATAGTTCTAGTCCCCCCACCTTTTGCTTTCTAGTAATTTCTGAGACATTTAGTTTGGCAAAAGGACAAAATGGACATAAGGAGTAGCAGTTGTCCTCAATAGAGTTTCTCTTCTTCTCAGAAACGTGAAAGCAGATATTCGAGGACTCGTAAAGGTCTGATGGATTGTAGCTATCACGGCTCGTGAACTGGACACCCAGTTTGCTGAACATTTCTGAATCGGGGAATAATGAGCGATACTTAGCGGCGAAAGCGTCAGATGAGTGGGCAAACTTGTTGGTTTGAACAGCATATTTGAAGTTTAAGAAAACTTTACCAGAGTCGTTGACCTTTCTTAGTTCCTTTTCGATTGAGTTTCTCTCAGTGGTACTTAAAGGGCGTGGGTTTGGTGTCATTGTTAGCGAAGTTTAGTCTGGAGAGTGTTATTTGAGAGAAGCAGAGAAACAGGACCAACGCCCCTATTTATAGACAAAAAAATATGAGCTTTTTTATGGAATATTATACTTCTCTCTCGGTCGTTACATTTTAACTCAGGCTTTCTGATCATTGCATTCCAGATGTGTCTTCTTTGTTTAGGGAAGTTCCGTTTTATGTGCACCAGCGATAACGCCACCGCTCTTTTTATAACTTGATGATACAGCTATATGGATCTCGATCAGGATCGATATCGGAATCGAAGGCTAGTGCAATAAATGAAATTAGAATTGATGAAATCACCCAAAATAACATTCTTCCCCTGTATCATCGATTTCTTTTCAAATACTTCGAACTTCCACACTTTGATATGTCTGATTCCAAAAGTGATTATCGTGTCATCGATCCAGTAAACACCATTGATCTGTGAGGTACACTTGTTAGCACCAATGATCTCCATGTGTAAACCATTCAATTTCCATAGATAGATGAACCCGTCATGCGTGTCATTTCTGCCCTATCAACTTTCGATGGTAGGATAGTGGCCTACCATGGTGGCAACGGGTAACGGGGAATAAGGGTTCGATTCCGGAGAGGGAGTCTGAGAAACGGCTACCACATCCAAGGAAGGCAGCAGGCGCGCAAATTACCCAATCCCAATTCAGGAAGGTAGTGACAATAAATAACGATACAGGTGTGAGGGTTTTTTTGCGGATGGATATGGGAACTTTTCGGACCTTGGTAATATCAGTCACGACTTCAACGCAAAGGCGAAGAGACAAGTTGGGATGCGATTTCAGGCCAGGAGTTCCTTTTTACTAGCTTGAGGTAGCTATAGATTCCTCATGGACCTTGCTTCTCAGCTTATCGTGAGGTCTCTATACACAATTAATTAAAGTCAGAACATTATTCAAATGATTGAATGTGGTGTGACACAAAATTGGCATAAATGTTACAAATTAGCTCACTTGGAGGCGTTACATCTAACTGACTAGAACATTCTATCTGCTTTAGTACCACCCCGCACTGCATTAAATGCCACATGCCACAAAAAGATATTCGACTTTGAGCCGCAAAAGAGAGTTTTACCACTTTTTTGAAGTGAACTCACAATTTACACAAAGCCGAAGTTGGTCTATAAAAGCAGTTAACTTTCCTGTTTTCACTTTTCCTTCTTCCTAATTTGAGGCTTGAAGATTGAGATCTCCTAAGGCTTTTAAGATCACATTGCTTCAGTGTTACTTATGCTTGATCTAGCCAGTCTTTCATAGTCGGTGTTTGGTACTGATCTTGGCTGAGGTATTTCAGCTTGGGATCTACCACTCATCTATTGTTTATAGTCCGTAGGTCCTCTTTTGTAGTGACTCTCTCTTCTCTTGGTTGTCGTAGCTCGTAGTTCGTAGTTCGTAGTTCGTAGTTAATTGTAGCTTGTAGGTTTGTAGTCTGTAGCTGGGATCAAATCTCGGATCTCTGATCTCGGAAATCTCGGACTTAAAATCTAGTAGAGCGCGGCCATGTCGGATTTTGTGGAGGTTGACAGCTTGAACAGCTCAAGTTTCGACATTGATAAGCGAGGATAAATGGGCTTTTCAGGGCCTCTGGAGCTGCTTTAGAAAAAGAAGATTGTGTTGTTTTCTGTTCCCAGAGTTGACAACTCACCCCTCAGGACCATCAGATAGCTCATAAAATTTGTTGACAATTTTTTAGGTCAAGGTTCGGTAGGACCCTTATCTTTTTTAACAATTGATGGCAGCACCAGATAAGGGGATGGTCTGGGGATATTTGTAAGCGGTCATAAGGCTTAAGCACTGGTTGCAGAAAGAGTAACTAATTCCATCCTCGATTGGAAGAACAATGGGTTTCGAGGAGAAAGATGCAGGTTGGCCCCTGAAAGACGCATTTTACTCTTTACACATAAGGGTGCGTTCTCTTTCTAATATTTGAATGATTACTCGTCTAAGATTTGTGAGCTATAGCTTTAAATTCAAAGATCCAGCTCAAAGGGTTCATTTTAAGGTATACAAGCATGCTTGGCGCAGAATCACCGAACCGTCAGATAGCTAAGTACCAACAAGAAGTACCAACAAGAATTCCTAGCGACGACTGATTGCTATTTACCCAGCGAGATTATAACAGCATCAAGCCTTAGCAGACTTCTGATTGCCAATGACGTTAGCGTATGGTCCTGGTCCATGGCCATCAAACGGTACCAGCTTGAAACGCTTGTTTATCCCTATGGGGTAGTGCCTTCTTTTTCTGCAGCCTTCCCCATTCAGCTGCTCTTTTATCGCTTTTGATCTCCAGATAAGGTTTATCCCGATAATATCTCACATCAAGAGTGCATAAAAAGGGTCGTGGGTACCCTTCAAATAGTCTTGATGGGGCATAACTGCCTGTTGTGATCAAGGAAATGATTGGTATTGAGAAGAGCATCAACGAAAAAGCGGTGAATGAAGTCACCCTCAATGACTTTTCTGAAGGGGAAGTTATCTCATTCACTGAACTACTCAAAGAAGAGCAAGAACTAAGCCGTGATTTCAAGACGCGCCATGTCAATATGATGGCCATTGCTGGTGCCATTGGTACGGGTCTGATCATTGGTTCTGGTACAGGTTTGAAAAGGGGTGGTCCAATATCCCTATTTCTCGGTTACACTTTCACAGGTGGTCTATTGATAAGTGTCTTAATGTCTTTGGGTGAAATGGCAGCGTTTGCTCCTATGGACAAAGCCTTCAGTGGTTATCCTTCACAAATATGTTGATAAAGCTGTCGGTTGTGCCTCTGGTTGGAATTACTTCTTCAAGTACTGCATTGCTACTTGCTCAAACCTGACAGCCAGTGGGTTGATCATTCAATACTGGAGAAAAGATTTGAACGTTGGTATCTTCATCGCTACTTTGTACGTTGTTGTCATTGCTATCAATTGGCTTAACGTTAAGTTTTATGGTGAGCTGGAGTTCTGGATGTCGTCGACTAAACTTCTTGTCCTGATGATGTGCTTTATTACTTGCCTTGTCATTTCCTTTGGTGGCTCACCATCTGGTCATACCGTGGGTTTCCAATATTGGAGAGAGCAAGGTTTCAGGGAATTTTTGGTAGAGGGTGGCACAGGTAAATTCTTGGGATTCTGGGCGTGTATTATCCAATCTATCTTTGCCTATATTGGTTCTGAATCTATTGGTGTTGTCTTCGGTGAAGCTCCAAATCCAAAGAAGACTTCCACAGGCCTCTAGGCAAGTTATTCTTAGAATCTGTTTCTTCCACATTTTTGGTGTCTTCTGTCTAGGTCTTGCTGTCTCTCCAACCAACCCACTCTTAGTGGCCGCCAAGTCGTCCAATGCTTCAGCTTCTCCATTCGTCATCGCCATCAGATCTTCTGGAATCAAGTACCTACCATCCATCATTAATGCCGGTCTTTTGGTCTTTGTTTCTTCTGCTGCTATAGCTGACCTGTATTTGGGCTCCAGAACTCTGTACGGTTTGGCCAAAGACGGTCTAGCTCCAAAGATTTTCCTGAAACTTACCAAGAACGGTGTTCCTTTCTACGGTGTCCTCTTCACTGCCTTCTGGGGTCTTTTGTCATTACTAAACACCAGTCAATCCACAGCAGCTGTCTTTGGTTACTTCTCCTCCACTGCCACGGTCTTTGGTATCATGAACTGGTTCTACATCATGCTTTCATACACCCACTACGACCGTGCCATCAAGTATCATAACGTCAAGAGAGAGAATATACCGTTCAGAATGTGGTTCCAGCCTTACACTGCGTATGTCACCTTATTCCTCACCATCATCATCACAATCTTTAACGGCTACAATGCTTTCATTCCAAAGTTGGACTACAAGATCTTCATCACCACCTACATTGGGATTTTGTTTAACGTCTGCTTGTACGTTGGCTGGAAAGTGACCCACAAGACCAAATACATCCATCCCAAGGATGCCTTCCCAGAATCAGTTTTGAGTAACCTTCATGAGTACTAGACTTTGCAGGCAGGTCCTCTTAGTCCAATAAACGAAAAATTCGTATGATTTCCACCAGTATAGCCATGCCATCTGTCGGCTATCAGCGGCTTTCTCCGGAAATAATCGGAATTCCCTAGCCGGAAACTACCCCGTCCATGCTGGACTCCTAGTCCCATAAGAAAGCTTTGCTCCAGCGAAATGAGGTGTCTTTCTACTTCACCATCGATGACTCTTTCTTCCTCTGACGTCTCCCAGCAAAGATCACCCAAAAAATGGGATGCTGATAAGATTCGTGACTCGTCTCCCTACCTTAATAATATCAGCCCCCTAAAATCAGGAAGATAAGTGAGTCACGGTGGCGTATAAAAGAACAGGCAATCCACAATCCACAATCCACAACTCTTCAAACAAAGGATATAGGCCAAGAATTCATCACAAGTTCAACAAGATGGCTGCTTCAATTGCTGGGTTTAGAGCTAAAGTTCCTGCTTTACAAGGGGACGAAGTCTACTTGAACTCCGCTTTTAACTCCCCTTCAAATGACATTTCCAACGACGCCATCATTGAGTACATCAATTACACAAGAAAGGTTGTGAACCCCAAACCTTATGGTCTCTCTAAAGTTGAAGAGACAAGAGCAAAGTTTGCCGATTTTGTGAATACTGAACCTGAAAACATCACGTTCACCCGTGACACTACTGAAGGGTTGATCTTGTTTCAAAAATCAGTCAAGTTTGAGAAAGGTGACAACGTCGTGCTACTGGCAGGTGACTTCCCGCACCCGGTCTACGGCTGGTTAGAGCTTGAGAGATCACAAGGTGTCGAGATTAGATTTGTTGAAACTGATGAGTCAAGTGTGAAGAGTTATGGTTACACTGATTTCGAACCATACATTGATGAAAAGACAAAAGTTGTCGCTTTATCTTCTGTCATGTTTCACACAGGTCTGAAAAATGATGTCAAGTCGCTGTCTAAGAACCTGAGATCAAAGGGTATCCATGTGTTGGTGGATGGTACCCAGGAGATTGGATTTGCCAAAGTTGATGTCAAAGAATTGGGCGTGTCTGCCATGGCTTTTGGTATCTTCAAAGGTTTAGGCTGTCCAACTGGTGCCGGTGTGCTTTATGTTGATCCTGAGGCGATCAAAGAACTGAAGCCGTTGCCTCCTGTGCTGAGCACTGCTGGTGTCTCTAACGCTTCCCCAGATTTGAAAGCTAGAAGGGACTTGCAGGTGCATCCGAATGCTTTGAGATATGAACATGATAACAAGGCATTCTTGGAGTTGATAGCCCTTGGTGCTTCCTTAGACTACCTCAAGTCTATCGGTATTGAAAACATTGAGTCCTATTTGGCAAGCTTGGGCTCTTACCTAATTTCCGAGCTGGCTATCATCGGTGTTAAGCCTGTTGGTGTTGAGAACTCCCCTGTCAGATCTGTGCAGAACTACGTTATTCCCCTAAAGAGTTCCAAGTGGGCCCAGTACTTTGCTGATAACAAGATCTTGATCTCCCAGTACCGTTGTGGTGTCAGAGTCTCGATGGGCCTGTACAACAATAAGCAAGATGTTGACAAGTTCATTAAAGTGTTGAAACAGGGCCTCGAGCAAGGGCTGGAGGATGATTTTGCTAACCTGTCTTTAAAAGAGTAAACATTCCATTAATGACTAATCCCTGACGGGCTTCTGTAAGACACCTAACCTCTCTACACCCTCGCTTTAAAGGCCAATCATCAGCCATCATTATTGCCTGATGTCATTGAAAAAAATCTTATAGCCGAAGAAAAAAGAAACTATGTGTCAAAATTTCTGTAAACAAAGTTCAGCCTCACGGGTGCCCTCGAGAGTCGAGGATAATACACTCATGAACCACCACCAGAATCTGCTCGAGTTTCCCAACGAGATCCTCATCAGAATCCTCGATCTCCTGAGCCCCAAAGACATCACAGAACTGCACCGTGCTGGGATCTTGTTCAAGGACTTGATACCGGTGATTAAAGACCATGAAGAGCCACCGAAATACTTCACTGAGGTCACCACCACGTTCCAACTCCCTAAGAAACCATACAAGATAGAAGGGATAAGACAATGGCCTCTAGTGGTCTTTGAGATCACAGACGTGGGGAAGTTCCTGGCATCACAATACACCAAGAAATTTATTGAGATCTACAAGAAGACCAAGATGATTATCGTCATCAACGACCCAAATTACAAAGAGAATAGAGACTTCAGAATTGGCGTCATCAAGGCTCCAGATAGCAATACCGCTTTTGAGCATGAGTATTACAAGCAATCTCTGGAATACTTCATCTCACTGTTTGAGAACTGCCACTTTGTCTTCAAAAGAATGAGAAAGGTCTTCTTCGTTGATGTCTTCCTCCAAGTTCTTGAGCATTCTGTCTCCTTCGAGAACTCTTCGGTTGAAATTGCACATGGGAAGTACGACTACGAGAAACAAAAGGGAAAGAATCAAGAACTAGACCCTGAGAACCCAATCTTAAACGGTAGGAATGTCACAACGTTGATCAGAAACGTCAATGAAGATTTAATCCAGATCTATGAGAAGTCAAGAGTTGTCAACCTCACACTAAGACCCCCAAAGAATGCAGTCTTGAGATTTGAGAATACCCATTTCTCTGAAAGTTTAGAGTTTTTGCAAATTACAGATGGTTATATTTTGAAGAATCTAGAGTTCCCTCAACTGAAGACTTTGATAGTCGACTTCTTCCACAGTGAAAAAGGTCTCATATTCCAAGATATCACAGCACCAAATCTAGAGAACTTGGAGCTGAAATTGAACCAATTTCAAAAATTCAAGGGGTGTCAAAATTTGAACTTTGGTTCCTCAGTGAAATCCATTATTCTGACAAACAGAACAGACTTGAACACGGTAAAATACACAGAAGAGTACCATCTATCCAAGCCAGCTTATTCCAACAGAGAATTCATCAGGGTATTGGGCTTATCCGAGGAGCTAATTTTGATAGACCATCATGTGAGAGTTCTTGGGCTTGTACAGAGACATAATTCAAACTTGAAGAAGCTGAAGATCACAGATCACACCAACTTCAACAACCCAGTTACATACGCCAATCTTCACTTTCCTGCTTTGGAATCCATCAACTTCATTAAATCACTGGAAATAGAAGAACCAACCACCTATTATGCTTTCAGAAATCTTGTTGCTCCTAACCTGAAATCTTTCAAGTTCTATTCCAAAATTGAACCTGCAAGCAAGATTCATCCTCTTTTCATCACCTCAATAAGCGACTTCCCATTGCTTAGAAGAGCTCACGTTTCAGGATTTGACTTAGTGTTTGACGATGACGAAGATCTGGGCACTCATTACGTTCCATTCCCTAACTTGATGCAACTGAAACTGGAAGACGTGACATGTGTCTCCAGCTTTGACCTGAAGAATATCCCTATTGTTGGTATACTGGCACCAAAACTTGGAAAGATGATGTTGAACAGAACAAGTCCCATATTCTTCAAATCTGGGGAGGTTGACTCAGATATTGAGTCTGTGTCTAGTAGAACGACTCCTGAGTCCGCTTGAAATATTACAAGCTGAGAGTAAGAGGATTTTAGACACTAAATATTCATTACAATTGGTTATGAAGATCTACTCTACATCATAATTTATAAAAACTACCATTAATTATAAAATACAGGCCAGCAGCCTTATTCACTCAAACCAGTCTTCTGTATAGTTGTTGGAAGCTTTGAAATGGACCCTTGATCCCTTTCCGATGATCTTTGAGCTTTGCAACGATGGAGATAGCACATATAAATCCTTAATCTCGCTCAATGCACCATATGTATTTTTCACCAACTTCACGTTATCCAGAGAGATATGCAATAGTTCTTCCATGTGGTATAGACCATCAAACTCCTGCTCTTCATCGATCTGTAACTGTACATCAAATGCAACGAGGACCTCCAAATTGGGTATGTTCACCAGTGGGAATACTGTGGAGGTGGGAAACTTTGCAGGTCGAGCATTAGAGCTGTTTCTGCTGACCTTCAGCTTCTTAAGAACAGGGGTATTCAAGTTTAAGAAATAAGCAGTGCTGGACGTACCTTTAGGATCCTCTTTAGCCTAGTCAAATTCCGTTTGAAAAACTAAAGTCTCCAGTTTAGGGAAGTTCAAATTGGAGTATATCTTGGAATTATCCTCAAAGCTCGTATCGAATACCGACAATGATGCCAACTTTGAATGGCAATTGAAGATTGAAAGTCTACCCAGGATGTTAACAAATGAATCCATGAGCGTTAATTGTTCAGCATTTGATAGTATCTCAATGAAGCCACGTTTGAAAACACCAAGCTCTGTTTCAAAATTTTGAGAAGGTGTTGGGTTGGCGTCACTTTCTGGATTCTCTAGCGTAACAATCTTAGGACCATCACCAAAACCGAACCCACCTGAATGAAGTTTCAAGTTTGTATTCATCACCAGTTTTAACTCGTTCAAATTGGTAGCTTTAATGTTTCCAAATACCAGCTCCAAACCCTCTTCGTCGAAGAAAGACAACATCAAGTATTTTAGGGTTTGGTAACTCTAAGTTATAGAACTCTTCCACGCAGTGTAGCTCCAATTTTTGCAGATTTGTGGAGAAGTTCAAGTTATCCAATGTGAAAGCTGAAGATTCCAAGGATGATAAACTTAGCTCTTTGACGTCTGAACTTTCAAACACTTCTGTCAAGTCATCCAAGACATCATTTATAACACAGCGTATACCCTCGCCATTGGTAGACAGTGGATAGTAGTCTTCTGTGATTATTGGATCTTCGTCGTCTTCATCCCGATCAGATATAGGGTAGCCATCAGTATCGTAGACATCAAACAGGCTTTCATAGCCAGTTCCTAGATCCTCAACACCGTGATCAACAATCCCCCAGACGAATTCAACAGTAGAGTCTTCAAAAGAAAACGTATCCCTCAACATTCTCTTGTTTAGGTCAACCAAGAGCACGCTTCTCATGAATGACATGATGATCGTGGAACTTTAATAGGGTGTTCTCGAGCGTCGATTTGAACTTCTCCGACTTTCTCACCTCTCCATAGTCATAGACATTAAGGGCATCATCAACATAGGAGCCGTCTTCTTCATATTCGTGATCACACATCAGCATTAGAACTCTTTGACCTGGCTTCAGGTTACGTAGGATCAATTCGTGGTTGGTGATAAACTGGGGCACATCCGTGATCTCGAAGGCAATAACAGGGTATTCAGAGCATTCCTGAAATGTCAGATAGTCAATCAGCTGGGTGCTTCTGTAGTTGATGGACTTAAGTACAAAGGAGGACCACTGTGATCTTTGATAACGGGGATTAAGCGAAATACCAGCTTTGAACAGAGCAGCAACGTCTCGAGTGGATAAGTGTTGGGCCAATTGGACAAGTACCTCATTGGGAAGGAGCGACAGCCACATGCGAGCAAACCTTTCGTTCATCTTCGTGGCGCTTGCTGTGTAACTCCTTGATTTGATTGTCTTCTCCTCATCAATTTTCTCACTCTAAACGAGATTGATTTATTTAGCTTGATATTTCCAGTAATTCCGGGTATATCCGAAACATCCAGTACTAACAGTGCACTACGATTTAAAGTATAAGTACGAAGTATCTATTGAGCATACCAGTTATTACCCAATCAATATGTGATTCCTCAGCTTAGCAGTAGCAGATAGAAGAGAAGCTTTTCCTTTCGAACTGAGCAGCGGTTGTAAGTGTGAGGAGAGTTGATGGGGAAGCTCCTTAGGCAATGGTACAAGTGACCCAGCCCATCATATCGTTGAACCATCTACCTTGGTCGTATTCGTCATTGTTTTCTTTTGGAGCAGCAGAAGTAGTAGTGATTGGTTGCATTGTAGTAGTTGTTGTTGTTGGTGTTGTGTAATGAAGAATAAAACTAAAACCAACTTGAAGCAGGAATTAAGCACTCCTTTTATACCAAGTGAAAATTTTGGGGCTAAAATAACAATGTTTCAGGGTCTGCATATTTCAGACTCTTTACGTTTACTCTGGGTTGAAATGATTCCTCTTTGGTCTGTTTCAACTTTTAGCGAGTGTCAAGGTGCCTACAATTATTTCCCGATTAGGTGAGAACAATGGCGGATGAAGCAGCGGCCACATGCAAATCATGTACAGGTGACTGGATTTAGAAGCCCGAAGCCGACAAAAAGAGGAAGGACCAAACCGTTTTTGGAAAACTCATTGAAGTGTCTTTGTTTCATCTTTTCAACGATGCAGACTGCAGTCATCATACTATTGTTATTTCCGTTTCAAGAGAAACCCTGATTCGGTTGGTGTGAAATACCAAACAGAGATAATTAGACTTAATGGAGACCTCTCAAGTTCTCCAGTCTAAGCTGAAACAAACAGCAAATCTTAACTAGCTTTCAAGCTGGATATTTAGTGATCATTTATCAATTTTGTAGCAGTTGACGAGGGTATCACTGTGGAGGCTTTTTTTGCCTATATAGAGGGATGTATGTGGTCTTGAAAATGCGGTGATTGTAGCTTGAAACGCCTGGGAGATTGAGTTTCGTTGATTCCAAGTATTTCAATACGAGATGTTTCACTGGTCTATTGTAACTTCTCAAAAAGGAATTTTTTGTGCCCACATGATTCAACATCGTCTGCAAGATCTGAAACTGATCAACCTTATGCACCGTAAAAAACTAATGTTACTCGATTTGGAAGTGACAATGTAAAGCATCAAGACATTAGTTGCCCCAAAATTTGAAGCCATCCAAGTATAAAAGGAGTGCTTCACCCTTGCTTCAAATTGGTTTTGAGTTCTATTCTCCATCACACAACAACAACAACAACAACAACAACAACAACTACAATGCAACCAATCGCTACTACTTCTGCTGCTCCAAAAGAAAACAACGACGAATACGATCAAGGTAGATGGTTCAACGATATGATGGGCTGGGTCACTTGTACCATTGCCTAAGTCACAAGACAAATAATACCTTTTTATGCTTCTTATTTCTTGACTGATCAGTGATTGATTTTTAAGCTCAGAGGCTAGTCAGCTGTTCTTTAAGCTGACATCCAGTATTGATGGATTAAGAGTCCTTTGACCTATTGGTCACTTGTTGTCACCACCCTTTAATATATACTTCTATTTTACCTTAGTTTTTGTACTATGTCCTTAACACAAAACAACTAGAATTTATTTAGCATATTTGCCTTGATGCGAGATACAATATCATTACGGTGCGCTGTAGCTAAAGTATGCGATCTCTCTGATTTGAGCAGTTATTGTCTTAATATTGTTAATGCATGAGATTTTTTGAAACCTAATCTTCAAGTAATTCTAGAGGTAACTCCAAAGGCGTCAAGAATCTCTGTCTGTGTTTTGCTCTAGATTCATGACCAACTAAGCCATCTGGTGAATAAGAGTGTACTACGTGATCAACGATCTCCAGCTTGTAATCTTCTCAAAAACTTTACACTCCTTTTTGTAAACACAGCCATAAAATCAGGTATCTAGACCAGCAAAGTCTCAAACCTTCTTAACAGTCACCAATGCACCTCCTTCAGTGGAAGATTCAAGAGCAGCAACAAGGACGGCTAAATGATGAAAGGTTATTTCTGGGCTAGCCTTGATCAGCTTTTTGTCATTCTTTGTCACAGCTTCATAGAAGTTCTTGAGTTCAGGAACGATACCATTTGTTGGGTCCTCACTGAATTCAATGATCTCATCATGGGAAGCTGGGGCATTGCTTGAGCCTTTCAGAAAGCTCAGGAATTTTGGCTTATCAGGCTCAGTTAAATCCAAGTCTAGAGTACCATTTTTACCGTAGATTGTGAATCTGTGTTCAGGTTTCGCCTTGCCCAAGGCAACACTGAATGAGTAGGTACCTGTGACACCAGATTCTAACTGCAACAATGCCGACAATGTATCCTCTGCCCCTGACTCTTCCCGGATTTGGGTAGCATGTCCAGAAACGGATTTTACATTTCCCAGAACATGGGTCAACAGGGCCATTTGATGAACACCAGCATCTGAAACGAATCCACCGGCATGTTGAGGAGCTTTTCTCCAGTTAGTGGCAAAGTAAGCATTGTTTTCTGGGAAGGATCCTAATTGCTTGAAATTGAATGACACAATTGGACCTATTTCAGCCAATCTACTCTTCAGCTCACGAACTGAACGGTAGTATATCCAGTTTTCAGCAATTGCGACAGGTATACTGGACTCCCTTGTCAACTTCACAATTTTTTCGGCGTCCTCCAAATTGTGGGCTAATGGCTTTTCAATGATCAAAGGTTTACCAGCCTCCAGAGCCTTTTTGATGTGCTCATAGTTGTATTGCACTGGTAATAAAATATCCAAAACGTCAACATCAGGGTCACTCAAGATGCTACTTAAGTCATTGTAAGCAGCTGAATCAGGGATACCGGCCTTTGAGGCAAAGCTTTTTAGCTTGTCTTCCGAACGATTGAAAGCTGCTGTAACTTTGAATTTATCAGGAAGAGATTGATAGCCTGGTAGGTGTTTCTTGGTGGCCCAGATACCAGTACCAACAATACCAACTCTAAGAACTTTTTCAGACATTTTATTGGTTTGAGTTTCAATTGGACGCGTTTGCAAGAATTAGGTGGAATCTGGATCCTTATATACTCCCCTGATTTAACTCCGATAGCATGGAGTAAAGCCGAAGCCTCTACAGTCTACGCAAAATGCACAACACCCTGAGTTCAAAGTTCAGCCAATATTCACTGTAAAAAATAAGCATGAGCGAATGGTCTTTTGTACGGCTATTCACGGCTATTCACCGTTAGCCAAGTTAGCATATGTAGATCCAGAGAATCCGGAAATTGCGCGCAGCTAGAGTCTGGGGCATCCAGGAAAGCTACCATATGGGGTACATGGGAAAAAGAAACTGTAAAGTTAAACTAAAACTGGTAGAGCTTTTCAAAGTCTTTGATATAGCTGTCAAAGAAAGGCTCGAACTCAGGAACAGCACCAATCATTATTCTAGTGTTCGCAGAGCAAGCAATGACATCATGGATAACGAAAGAATTGATAGGACTGGCAGGTTGAGAGAAAGTGAAGTCCTTGTAGCTGAATTTTTCACCTTTGAAGTCCTCTCTGACCCCTAAGTTAGAAGCAGCATAAACGTTTCTTCTAGGTGATGAAGCTGTGTCGTTCAGGAACTTTTCAGCATTGATGAATTTGCTCAATCCGATCAATTGGGCAGATTCACGCTGACTTTCTTCACCCAGCTGAGTATGAATATACTTCACCAGCTCCCAATCAACCTCATTTGTTTTTGGGCAGTATAGGTTCATGCCTACCACACTAACAAACACACCGTATGACTTCAAGGGGATGCCCAAATAGCGACGAAGATTAACAGCAGTAATCCCTGCGATTGAACCATCCGTAAACTGTGAAAGGGCACGTAAGATCGTGTAAGTCAAGTAGCTTGAAAATCTAACACCGTGTTCCTTTAGTTTAGGGATTAATCTGAGCATCTGGTCTTTAGGTATCACCACTTCATGCTTGAAAGATTTGAATCCAGGGTTTGGATGTGGTGGATCTGTAGTTGGCAACCAAGTTGGCCCTAAGTTGTAAAATTTAGAATTTTTACCTTTTTTCAAGTGGTTAGTCAGTGACCTCAAAGACCCAGGGGCTTCTAAATCCCATAGCTGTTTCAATGTATATCCCACTCCAGGTTTTGTAATCTTGAAAATGGCCCTGTCGTGGTTGGAATCTTGGTCAATTGGCTTTCCATTCAAAATAGCGCCCAATTCCTCTAGGATGAAGCAAACTGAACTTCCGTCCACATAGCTGTGATCTGAAACTATCAGCAGCCAATTGTCACTGGTGATTGCAACCTTCCATAAGAGGTTCTCTTTACCAGGTTTGAATTTAACGGCATGTAATTCGTTCAGTAAATCGGTGGAGTATGGCTTATCAACCTTCTCAAATAGTGAGTTGGTATTGAAAGGGACCTCAACAGGGTACAGTTTCCCCTTGACTTCATTAACGTTCAATCTAAGGACAATTCTTTGTGATATCAATACCTCAAATGCATCCCTGATCTGAGCAAAGTTTGTATCTATGTTCAGGTTCAATTGAGCACCAATGACATACGATGAGTAGGTATTAGTGGTGTTTAGGCGGTGATGATAAGTTTGGAGATAGGAGAGTGTCTTTTTGGGATCAATACTCATTATCATCGAGTGGGCGTGGTGACCAGTAAAGCTACAAACAGATTTTTGAGGCTTCTTCACCCTTCAATTTAAAAAAAGATTTAAAAGCTGGTTCATCGCAGATCTTTTTAACTTAAAGCCGACTATCCCCTTGCGCCCACCCCCAGACACAGAAATCCAAGCAACAAACGCTTCCCTAGTGTTACAACGCCTTAATTTGGAGTCTATTTTCTTCCACTTCTGTTGGGCAGCTCGAGCTTGTCTTCAGATCTTTGTTAGTGACCACAACCCTTTTTTGACAGCTGTGGAATTTTTTGACACATAATTTCATTTTTACCAAGAAATTACAAAATTTTTAGCAGCAAGCCACTAGTAATGGGAATAGGTGGCCCAATGCAAAATTTCCGCAAATCAATACCTAACTAGCATCATTGAGGACCAAAACCTTGTCATTTGCCTCCCCGGGCAGGGATTAATTATTAATCGAATTGGCTGTTTGACTGCGTGGTGGTAAGGGCACTAAAAATGAAGACAATTGGAGAAATCAAGATTGGCCCTAAAATACGTTAAGATCAGAGATGGGGAATCTGCCTTAGTTCATTGGGTCGCCAAACTACTTCATTATGGTTTAAATAGCTTTGATCAACTGTAATTGTCAAATTCCGTCTCTGGGAACCAGCCATTATCTCTCAAGGACACTTTATTACTGTCGCTAACCTCAACCCCCTCCTCCCTTAACAGCTGAGCCTGCAGTTCGACCTGGCCCTCACCACGCGGTGAGATACCACCAGCACTATTAATCACACGCCACCAGGGCACATTGCTGTGATGGAACGGGTATCCAGCGTGGTTATCTTCATCTTGTGGCAAAAACTTCAAAGCTTGTCCAACATGACGGGAGTTGTTCGGTTTGTACACAAGTTTGGCGATGTGGCCGTAGGTGGTGACAAATCCTCGAGGAATCAACTGCACTTGCTCATAAACGGCGTAGTGGAAGGCTCTGGCTTCGTCTTCTCGTGACATTAGGCTGATCGATTGATCAATTCTTCCATTAGGAGAGTTTTAATTCCTGATCTCTTTTTTTCAAGGGCCCGGCCGAGAGCCGCAGTACATTCAAAACCTGAAGCTCAGCTAGTTCCACTCCCAAGGAATTAACATATCTGGAACTCTGAATGTTTGTAACACGGCCTGGGAAAATTCAAGAGCGGAAAATATTAATGCAGGGCTTTAATGTTTTTTAATTTGGTAATTTAACTAGTACAACCTAGGTCGAACGCATAAATGTATTAAAGCTTATAAAAACTAATTGAAAATTAATGTTATGAGACGTGAATATTATATTGGCGAGTAATAATCTACTTATCAGAATAGTGCGACGTCAAAATTATATAATTAAATATTCAATTATATATATATATTAATATTTATATGCGCCTCCAGTAATTTTAATTTTAATTTATGAATTCCACGATCTTAAATATTTTAAGAAGCCATATTAAAAAATATTATAATATATATTTTACTTGAATTTTGGAATATAAGAAAATGATATTATTATTATTCATCTATTATAAAAATCAGGGGATCAGCTACTTCTCGGTTATATACCTCTACAGAAATGTTTAAAATGAGAGAAAGAGCCCTAACTCTTATCAGGCGCGAAAAAGATCCGCAAATAGATTTTCGCGAATTGCTGCATTCTCATCAAAACATGCCAAAGATCAGAGATAAGTCTTGTTGACAATTGTCGTCGACACCAGGCCCAGGCCCAGAAACTGTTCACCAGTCCCCAGCAGATGTCTAGCCCGCACACACAGGCATCCTACGTGTCCATATCCGTCGAGCGCACCCGGAACTCGGTCAGGGTCAGACGAGACTCCGTCCTCAACAACCCCATCGGCTCCTTCAGAGGTGTCAACTCCCTTGGCCGCTTCGCTTCCTCCTTCAGCAGATCCCAGTCCTTCAAGGCCATCGAAGCTTCACCTCGTGCCTCCAGATCCTTCTTCAGAGACGACGATGAGCTGTTCGACAGGGACACCCTGGCCCCTGCCCTGAATGGCTCCAGGCTATCCACCGTGGTCCAAAGAAACGAGTTCGACTTCTTGAGATCCAAGCCTTCTAATGGTAACATGAGCCAATATGATAACGCCATTGCCGACGATGTCAGCATAAGAAACGACTTGTCTTCCGTTCACTCCTATGGAACCCACCAATTCGACACCAGCTATGTCGATTACGATGATAACGCTCGTACGACCCCATTAGTCTTGAAAAAAGTTGAGTCAAAGGGGAAGGTTCTAACTGTCATCGCTGGTCAATCCACAGCTCCACAAACAATCTTCAACAGTGTCAACGTACTTATTGGTATCGGTCTGCTAGCCCTTCCACTTGGCTTGAAGCATGCCGGTTGGGCCCTTGGTATTCCAATGTTGACATTCTGTGCCCTCTTAACATTCCATTCTGCAGAACTGCTATCCCGTTGTATGGACACAGACCCAACTCTGATGACCTACTCAGATTTAGCATATGTTTCATTTGGCCCTAAAGGCCGTGCACTAATCTCATTCTTATTTTCATTGGATCTGATGGCTAGTGGTGTCTCCCTAATTGTTTTGTTCGCCGATTCTTTGAATGCATTATTCCCTGAAATCCCAATCAACCATTTCAAGTACATTGCATTTTTCATATTGACTCCTCCTTCATTCCTACCTTTGAATATCCTGAGTTTGGTTAGTTTATTGGGGATTACTTCCACAATCAGTGTTGTTTTGATCATTCTAACTTCAGGGTTCTTAAAGTCAACCACCCCGGGCTCATTGATTGAATTCGCTCCAACCAATATCTACCCAAAGACCTTTGCTGACGCATTGATTGCAATTGGTATTTTGATGGCCCCGTTCGGTGGTCATGCTATCTTCCCTAATTTGAAGGTTGATATGAGACATCCATACAAGTTCAAAGATTCATTAAAGATCACTTACTCCATCACCTTCTTGACGGATATGACCATGGCTGTCATTGGTTTTTTAATGTTTGGTGGTAATGTCAAAGAGGAAATCACTAGATCTGTTCTGTTGACTCAAGGTTATCCAAAGTGGACTTATCTAGTCATTTGTACTTTGATGGCAATTGTTCCTATCTCCAAAACCCCATTGAACGCTAGACCAATCATTTCTATTTTTGAATTAGTCTTTGGAATCAGCGATATCAGTGAATATAAAGGGTTTGGTTACTTTTGGAGAAATTTAGCCCAAATATTTATCAAGATTTCTGTGAATGCGACTTTCGTTATTGTTGCCATCTTATTCCCAGAATTCGACAAGATCATAGCCTTCATGGGTGCCGGTCTGTGCTTCTTGCTATGTTTAATCCTACCCTCACTATTTTATTTGATCATTTGCAAAGAAACCATCACAAAAAGAGAATCTTTACAATGCTGGATTATCATCGTTGTTAGTGCTATTTTCTCAGTTGTTGGTACTGCTGCTGCTATCATTTATTAATTTGAGACACGAAAAGCGTATATACCTCACTTGCTACTATATGGCAAATTACTGAAATATCTTACTTCACTAGGCTGTCATTTTCTTGTATTCATGCCTTGTGTCTTCTGTCTTATGTGATCTCTTATATATATGTGTCCCGGACCAGAAATCTTGATGTAGTGCTCTTACCGAAAGATTTTTTTTACACCAAAATTTTTTATAACCTCATCGCATGGACTTCATGAAATAAAGCCGATCGAAATACCAAAATTAAAGCCAGGGATGAGTGATATACTCGATACATTGAAGAGCGACCCTACTGAGCTGCTTACAAGAGACACTCAAGAGGTTCTACAGCTGATAAAGACGATATTTGACCCTATAACAAAAGGAAACTCAGTCCTAGACGAGCTTTACGTTGATGGGTTGAATGCTTCACAAGTTTGGCCTCAGGCTAAGATAATATTGGATAATGTTACTGATTCATTGCTTTTTGAAAAGATTCCAAGTCTGAAGAGCGAAGAGCTGGAAGAAGAAGCTAGCGAGAGTGATGAAGAGGAAGAACAAGAGAGTCGAGATGAAGAAGAGGATAGCCAGAATGATTTGGAACAACAAGAGGCTGAAAGCGATGAATTTGATAGCGAAGCAGAACTAACAGGAGAAAATGGTGAACTAGTGGACGACTTTGAAGACGAAGATGACGAAGAGTTTGAAAACCAGGACGAAGAAGGTGAAGAAAAAGACGCATTTGGCCTAAACGATGGCTTCTTTTCCATTGATGATTTCAATAAACAGATCCTTGCTCAGGAGAACGAAGATAACGAAGATGATGGTATCAATTACTTCGAAGATATTCCAGACTCTGATGAAGAAGAAGTCCTATACCACAATGACTTCTTTGACAAGAAACAAAACACAAAGAAGCCATTCAATGACAGAAAGAAACCTACAAAGAAGGGCGAATTCAAAGGGGAAGAAGAAGAAGAAGATTTCAATGAAGAAGACTACGCCCATGGTATGGAGTCAGCCATGCAAGACCTGTTTGACGATTCTGCACCAGTTGAAGAACCATCGACTGAAAATATGTCAAGTTTCGAAAAGCAACAGCTAAAGATCCAACAAGAGATTTCACAACTAGAAAGAGAAGCTATTGCCGAAAAGAAATGGGCTTTAAAGGGTGAATCCAAGGCTAAAGACCGTCCAACTCAATCACTGCTAGAAGAAGATTTAGAATTTGAAAGAACAGCTAAACCAGTCCCAGTTATCACAGCAGAAGTAACTGAATCATTAGAAGATTTGATCAGAAGAAGAATCAAAGAGAACAACTTTGACGATATACCAAGACGTGTTATCACAGATGTTACCAATTTTAAATCCTCACAACCTTTCGAATTGAGTGAGACCAAATCCTCAAAATCATTAGCAGAAGAATACGAGGCTGATTATCAAGGAGAACAAGTTGAAGAGTCTGAAGAGTTACAAAAAGCGCATGAAGAAATCAAACTAATGTTCCAGTCCATTTCACATAAGCTAGATTCTCTATCTTCAGCTCATTTCATTCCAAAACCAGCTCAAAAATCCATTGACATCAAAGTCAATGCCCCATCCATCACTATGGAAGATTCTCAACCATTGACATTATCTAATTCATCTACATTGGCTCCACAAGAAATCTTCAAAGCTGAAAGCTCAAGAAAAGGTGATGAAATAACATTGAAATCTGGTGTTACTTTCTCCAAGGATGAACTATCAAGAGACGATAAGCAAAGATTAAGAAGAGCCAACAAGAGAAAGAGATCTAAGGAGTTCAAAGAAAGAGATGCTCAAAATGTCAAGAAATCAAAGAAACAAGATGTTATTGACACTCTTTCTAAAGCTAGCAATGTTACCATTATTAATGATAAGGGTGAAAAGCGTGATGTTAGGGGTGAATTGAAAAAAGACAAGGGTAAACAAGGTTCAACTACTTTGAAGCTATAGTTTTAAAAATGCATGCTTAATTAAAATTGATTAGTTTGTCTATGTAAGTTCACTTCAATTGTTCTCTGGCTTGATTGTTTAGAGATTTGGCACCTTTGGCAACAACAGGGCTGTAATGCTTCTCCAATAAGAATAATTCATAAATAGTGGCAGCTTGTGGGTTTGATTTGTTGATGTTGTTAGACAATAAATCAAATTTACCGTTCAAAATTCTATCTTCAGTGGAAAACAAACTAGCCAATTCAGAGTATCTACCAAAAAGCTTTTCAACGAATTTCAGTAATGCAATAGACGATTTCTCAGGACACTGAAGTAGCATAATGGAGATCTTCTTGGTGAATGCTAATGATCTTAGCTTTGAACCATTTTTGGACTTGAAGAAGATATTTTCTAATGATTTTAACAATAGTTCAATCTTTGTAGAAACGTTGACAGATGGTTTAACAAGTTTGTTATTCAAAGGATCAGCTAATCTCAAAGTTTTGTGTGAAAATTCAATATCAGCATCAAGGGATAAGTTAAAAAGAATACCATAAAGGGAATCAATGAAATTGGACAGATCAACTTGGACTTTATATTGTGCATGGTTTGACACTAAAGCAAAGGATGTGGCAATACTTAGCAGGACTTGACGTGATAATGATGAGTTTCCATCTAGTTCAGTCAACTCAACGTTACTAATGATTTCCTTGAACACTGTTAAGAAATCACCTAGAAGTTCATAATTCACCAGGTGTCCAATCTTAGCAAGACCTTCAAGCACAGCAGCCAGTAAACCAGTATTTTGTTCCCTCAGTATCTCAAGGTATAACTTCAAAATCATCTTCAAGATTTCAGACTGGAATCTTTCACGTTCCTCTTCAGACACCTTTTGTTCAGCCTTTCTCATCTCTTCTTCAATCTCTTTACGTTCTTTTCTCTGTTTTCTTTCCTTCTTGGACAAATGAACTCTGTCTTTCTTCTTTATCTTGACTTTCTCAGTGTCGTTTTCATCAGCATTTGGGTCATAGTCATTCAGAATGTTCAATGAAAGCAGAATATTTAGCACACTTTCATCAACCTTGTATTTTCTGGATTTTAGGGTTTTGCACAGTAGTCTCACGATGTCATAAGAAATGTCACCAATATCATCATCATCTAGCAGGGTCTCTAGAGTTTTAACGGCAGTGCTGAAAAAAGGATCGTTCTTGGTGGAAGGTTTGCAGATTCTTCTAATCACCAAGATCAAGACATCCGGTCTATAATTGAATTGATGGAATGAGGATGCTAGCTCGCAGGCAGCTTTAATGGCGAATTGGCCCATTGCTGGGTTTTTCAATGAGTTTTTCAAGTACTCTGATAGTAGATCAATGTAAGCTCTGTAATTCAACACTAAGGTTTGTTCAAAGTGTCTTAATTTTTGAACATCTCTGGTAACCTTTTCCTTTTTTTCTAATTCTGTTAGAGGTCTTATACTGTAGCCTGGGACGATCATCTTCAATGCAGGAATGATTGCCAGTAGTGAGAATCTCGCGGTGTTTGGATTTTTGGATTGTGCCATCTTGATCAATCTTGTTAGACAATTGATGTTTTCTTCTGGATCCTCCGTCAGTTTTTCTACCATGTCAGCAATCTCTTCTTTTAATACTATAATCTTTTCTTCTGTATCTTCTTCCTCCTCTTCCTCTTCCTGGGGCTGCTCTTGTTCCTCTTCCTGTTCATCTCCTTGTTCTTCTTCTGGTTCAGACTCTTCATCTTCAGATTGTTGCTTTCTTTCGACTTTCTTCACAACTCTTTCAACAACACCACCTCTCTTAATGGGTAAACTTTCGAATTCTGCACTGTCTTGGTTCAAAGATCTTGGTTTCAATTCGTAATCCTGCTCTTCGTTGTCCCAATCTTGAGTATCTTCCTCAAGTTCTTCGAACTCATCCCCGACAGAGTTTGCAAGGTTCGCTAGACCGACAGACAATTGGGCATCCTGTTCGCTTCTCTTTTTACGTCTTTGTTCCTCTTGGAACTTATTGGCTCTCTTTCTCCCCATGATAAACCCTTTGATGCGTACCTAGAAGTTGCAATTGGCGTCGCATAACACTTTGATTCAGATAAATTTAAATTTTTCCGGCCATCGGTCGGGGCAGCATTTATAGCTCAAAAAAGCATATTTCCTGATTTGGATATTTTGCTGTATTTTTGTACCCACACACAAAATTTAACTTACACAAATTCCACAGGCAGGATAGGACAAACAATTTGCACCACAAAAGAGGACATTTCTCATTAGCCAAAGCATATCCACAAAAACACACTCTTTTAACTGACACCAAGAGCTATTTCTACTTTAGGAGACACACAATACAGCCGCAAAAGCCTCAGATACATCACATCTCTATCACCATGCCTAACACAGAGGAGGCTACAACTCCACCAAAGAGCACAGAGAGGGCCCCTACAAGTTCAAATAACACGGAGAGTATACGGTCGAAGAGTTTCAAGTTCGTTAATAATTCACCAAACTCCATGGTGAAACCCAGAGTGAGGATGAAGCCAGCGTTCAAAGTACAGCAAACAAAACAGAGCATAGGCAAAAATGTCACACAGTCGCTGATGATCGAGCAGACGTTTCACAAAGAGAAGAATGACGACAGGCAGTACGTGTTCCAGTTGGGCGTGAAGAGACCACCAGGAAGACCTAGAAAATACCCAACTGTGAACAAAGTCAAGAGACCACAAGGAAGACCACGCAAGTACCAGCTCGAGACGGGTAAAACAGTGAGGCAGGAGGACGTTATTGATGACATCCCTGTTGACTCGGTGCTCCAGGAGAAGCCGCAGAAGGAGGAGGCTGTTGAGGCGGTGGCTGCTGCGGCCGTTGCCTCTCTGCCCAAGTGATTACACACACAAAGTACCTTTTAAGCTTGCTCTAATTAGAAATGTATCTCTGTGCATACATAAAACTGATGCGGCCTTTGTAGTTATGCACTTATCAGGCACGTGATCACCAAAGAAGATTATGTAATCATTCGCTTACGTAAGATTTCACTTCTGCCAGATCCAAAACTCGCCTGATGAAAACAAAAACAAGGAACGTTAGAGTTAAAAGGGAGATCTCGCCAAAACTCACCACCACCACCACCAACCCCATACCTACCACAAGCTCACCTTCAGCATATTTTGGATGTCCTCCTACCATCAGAAGTCCAGGTTCAGGTCTAAGCCTAAAAAGGCCTCTACCTCGAAGGCTAGAGCCAGTTATAAATCATCACCATCTAAACAATCCAGTGTGCAGCTTAAACCTGAAGAATCCAATACTTCATTGGTGGCTTCAGACTACTCAGATCCCATCCTTGCTATATTCAGTGGGCTGCAGAATGATGAAGACGACACCCCTCTGAATTTAAAGGAGATTTATGAGCTTACAAAAACTTTCCCTGAAAGGTACTCCCCTATTAACAAAGTGTGTCATAAATCCCTGAAGACTTACAAGAGCTTGATCAAGATAGTCGAAAGACTTGCGGGATGGGAATTTAAGACATTGCAGACATCGATTGATCTCAACTTCAAAGATGGTCTAGAGAATTGGAAATTTGATATAAGCATCGCTAAAGCCTGCATTGACAAATCCCTTGTTATTGATGAAGATCTGACGGGTATCGAAAATGCTGAGATCAAGATTCTGAAAGTTAAGATCTCAAAGTTTTCTATTGATGAATATTTGAGTGACCCTGGGTGTTTGGTGTTGAAGGTTTATTTTAAGATCTTGAATCTTAAATCATCCATAAGCGAGAAGTTGTCTATCATTTATACCAAGGCTAAGCTATTGATTATTTATAATGAGCTGTCCCTAATATTGGAAAATCTACAAAGAGAAGAAGAGAATATGGTGGTGCCAGACAATACTGATTATCAATCAACTTTGAATTCTTACAAGAACTTTGTCTCCACGCTGATTGAACAATTAGACCAAGCTGTTCTGGAGAAAGATTCATCACAGATTGAAGAGTGCCTAGAGATCTTGAAAGATGTTGAAAAGATGTATGAATCAGTTCGTATTAATTTCTGGATTGAAGAAGAGATCAACGAATGGGAAGAAGAAGAAGTAAAGAGGATGCAGGAAGAAGAAGAGGAAAGACAGAGAATCAGAGATTTGGAAAGACAAGAAGAAGAGAAGAGAAGACAAGAAGAATTCCTAATGCAAGAATTAAAGAGACAAGAAGAGGCCAAGAGATTAGAAGAACTAAAGAGACAGGAAGAGGAAGAAAGAAGAGATTTCTACAAATCTCCTGAATCTTCAAGAAATTCCTATGAACTCACACCAGAAGATTATTACTCCTTACCTCACCATCGTCATAGAAGAGACTCGTTAGACTCAGAAGCATCATCAAACTTGACAAGAACCTTCACCTCCAACACGACTACAACGACAACGATCACCGATGAACTTCCATATCTATTACAGGCATTTGATGAAGCCAGACAATTGGAGCAAGAGGTTTCATCATTCCAAAACAATCAACATTCTAAGCATATTCCAAGAGCAAAGAGAAACTCCACTTTGACACCAAAGTCTTCATTTGCCCAAAGTCCACCTGCTCAGCCTATTCATGGCCCATCACAAAGAAAATTGCCTTTGACCGCCGGTTTGCAATCAAATATCGGGTTCAGTAACAACTTACTGAACAGCATTTATGGCCTCCATCCAAAGGGCAAGGAATTCATCCCTTCTAAACTGCATAATGAGGTGGATTGAGGATGATTTTTAATGACTACATATCTTTACATACACACATTTACATGATCAAAGCGCTTGTAGATGGTTCTCTGCACGATTGATTCCATTTAGGTTGTCCTTCCAGGGACATGGGGCCTAAAAGCTAGGCCCTTTGCTTTGTCATGTGGTGACATCCCCTTATCATTAATCAAGACTTTAGCGTGGGCTATGTGATTGTGAAGTCTTGGAAACCTTGGCTGTAGGCAGCATGTAGACTGTAATTTACCGAGACAGATCAGAGACGTGTTGTCCACGGAGAAGAGGGTATTTTATGGCCAGGCCTATCGTCGTGGGTCTTCAAACGCCACGGTTCTGGAAGTCACGGAGTTTCGTTATTAGTTTACAGTGCAATGGAACGTTCGTTGGCGTCAACCCCTTTATGGACTTCGGAAGTTAACCCCGAGTTTGAGTGACACCAAATCAAAAACTGGGGAGAAATTGAAAAAGGCAGCTGTGCAGGGAAAACCGTGAGAAACGACCAACAAACAGCCAATAGGCCGACAGTAAGGAGCAGCGAAACAGCCGTGGCTGCTTTGGTGCTAAGGTTCTCCCGCTACCTGAAATCCACAACGTAATTAGCTTTTAGGCTTGTGAGCGGAAACTGCTTGGCAGAGGCAAAGTGATCAGTTTGCTTGATCGCGATCCTGAAAGAGCCATCGTATATAAGGAGAAAGGCTGCTGCCTGAGCTGGCTTCCACCTACTGCCCGCATCCACCACCGGAACCCCCGTCACAGTGCCAGCTTGAGGCACAGACTACTATTCCCCAGCTACAGCCTAGTCCCAGCCGAGTCCCAGCCGAGTCCCAGCCGAGTCCCAGCCCCCGACACGCCCCTGTTCCCTGTCACAGAGATCCACGTTGTCAGATTTCCGCTAAGTTCTAGAACCCCAGACCCTGAAAAAAATCGCACATTTTTATTGAGGAGAATTAGCCCATCGCATTCCAGACAAAACCTCGCCTTTAGTTACATTGAACACACCGAGACCGAGAGCACACTATCCACTAGGCCAATAGCTGCTGACACTGCCAACTCACCCTCACTCACCACCATGCTGGCATACCAACGAAGAGTTTCTTTTGATTCCATCACCCCAGAAGGAGCCTTGAGAGAAGAGACCAACCCACGCGTGCCACCTCAGTACACCGATGGTATATCCATAACGTACGACACCAACGGTACAAAGAAGAGAAACCTTGATCTAAACTTCGGGTACGAGCCAACGAGGAAGCAAGCTGACATCCATGAAGTCTTCAACTCCTTTGATAGAATCGGTAGTGGTAACTACGTTCCGGATGTGAAAAGAAAGCGTAAGGCCCCAAAACTCCCTCCACCTCCTCAGCATTCCATCTTGAAGAACCATGAAGTGCCAAGAACGGTTCCTGAGATACCCACAAAGGAAACAGAGACAAGAAAGAGATCCCTTGTCGGCTTGACAGATGAAGAGTTGATTGCGAGAGATGCCCAATACCGTCTAGGTGTGGACTTAGAAAAGCTGAGATTTGATGGTGACGCATATCTGCCTACTTTTATGGATAATTATCAAGGTAAAACCAGATATGACAAAGTGAAGAAGATTGACATGTCCCTTGCCGATCTGAAGGCCAAATCCAAGACTTTGACCAATTTGAACAGCTATTCTGTCACTTATAGACATCAGCAGTACTATGACTACATTAAAAACCAAAAGCAAGAAGATGAAGTCCCTGATAGTTTGAGAAACGTGATGCTTTACGTCAGTGGTAGAAAACATACTTGGGCAGGAATTGACTGGTGCCTGGAGAACTATTTACGCGATGGTGACCAATTAATCATTATTTCCCAAGCACAAGAGGACGAAGATTATAAAGACGATCTGAAGAAAGACATTGCAAGAACTTCCAACAATTTGAAGAACTACATATGTGACTATTTGGAGTCAATCAATAGAGCTGATTTGAAAGTCGCGTTTACGTTTGAATTTATCAAAGATACTTCTATGGAGTCACTGATCAAAAATGCCACTCAATTTTACCAGCCTCAAGTCTTTCTGATTAGCTCCTTGTTGTCAAATTTGAACATTACCTTCGAAGAGGGTAAAAAGCGAAAGAAGCTTCCTATTTATTTGATTACGTTGAAAATCCCAAGTGTTATCATCCCTGAACAACTGATAGACAACGCAAGTCACCCAGCTATTGAACTCAGAATTCCAAATTTTGGCGGTATAACGGTGGAAGATTACGAAGACTTCAATTTTGAACAGAAAGTCAACAGCATTTCCGACTCTTTAGATGAAAGCCAAGATCACCAACCAATTGTCACCTTCAGGCACAATTCTACCTCTGCAGGTATATCAAGGCAAGATTCGGCTGGCCAACCGCAACCATACACCCCAACACAGGTTACCTTCAATGATAGTTTACATCCAGGGATGAATAGCCATCCAACAAGAATTTCAGTTTCGTCAAGAAGAAACTCAAGTCACTCAACAGGTGGTACCTATCCAATGCAAAAAGTTAAATCGATGTTGGAATTCGATGAGCCGTCGTCTGCTCCAGTCAAGCCCTCAAAGTCTAATGATATCCAAAGACAGAAGAGTAACGAAATTATAAGAAGCAAAAGCTTAGATGCCAATACTGAAAAGCCGAAGAGAAACTCAATTTTTGGAAGCTTCTTCGGAAGAAAGAAGAAATTATGAATGATACGAGGACGATGTATGATTGTATGATTGAATGTTTAATGATTTTTAATATATTTTAATTTCAAAGAGAGAAATTTGTAGCGAATTAAAAAAACATCATTGATTTGGTGTATACTGTGAAAGCCTTGACTCACTGATGTTCAAATGTTAGCATGGTCGTGGGTAACAGAACACCTAACTTGGTTAATAGTGTTGTATTTCAAAAACTCATTCACAAAGAGTAGTCATGGAGAAACGAAATGATTTCTAACCTCCTCAGCGGATTTATATACTTTAATACGGCCGTTTATATACCACGTCAGTATTTGAATCTCTGTGCCGTATTTGAATTTCTCTAAATAGCCTCGTAACAGCCCTCTTTGACGGCGCGAATTTCTCTAAATAGCCTCGTAACGGCCCTATTTGACGGCGCAATAGAATCACAGAAATTCAAATACTCAACTTTAAGATAACTTTACATGTCTGTTTTCAATTTTTCAGTCCTTTTAACCTCACCTTTGGAGTTGAACTTTACAAATCATCAAATGACAGCTTGATCCCATAACCTTCACATTTCATTCCATGGATTACACAGTTGTTCCTGTGGCAGCTTTGCTTGACTTCATCACACTTCCAGTGATGCCTCTTGCATGTTCAGCTCTTGACATAGTCACAGTAGGTCATCACTCTATGTAATCTGTTTGGCGTGGGAAAATATTTTTCGATGTGTCTATTGGCGGAAAGGTAAGAATAGAACAAGAAGACCCGTTTTAAGAGTAAAGGGATTAGCAGCTTCTGTTTATACTTTTACCTTCTACTTTACTTTTTACTTTTACTACTATTACACTTTTACACTTGCTATATGATACATCAAAATTATAAATAAAAATTATTGATCTGAAAAATTAAAAAGAAATAGTGATCTTGATAAGGTCAATCTGCAGCGCCAAGTATATCGGGGTGAACATTAGCACAAGGAATAAATCTGACCGCAGAGTTTGAGGTCTGATTCCGGAGCTTTGAAAGCTCATTCCTCATGAAAAAGTGCGCGCGCATCACTCTGATAATCTGATAATGTCTATAGTATTAATTGAATTATGTTAATTTGAAAAAACA